>JADRCD010206509.1:0-16775 GCA_019843815.1 Montemys delectorum
GGACAGCATACTTCAGACTTAGGCATAGGCTTATGCATGGTTAGGAAGAAGGGTAGACAGGCAAGCCTATAATCTTTGTGAAGGTTCTGAATGGGCTGCACTCACAGAGCATCTTCTGAAAAGAAAGCCAAATTCATCCTACAGTAATAAAAATGAAGAAATCAGCTGGGCAGTGGTGGCACACACCTTTAATCCCAGCACTTGGGAGGCAGAGGTAGGCGGATTTCTGAGTTCGAAGCCAGCCTGGTCTACAGAGTGAGTTCCAGGACAGCCAGGGCTACGCAGAGAAACTCTGTCTCGAAAAAAACAAAACAATGAAGAAATCAAACAGTGTCTGAGGCTACCAGAGCACATGTTTAAATTGCTAGCTCAGTAACTGCTATATATCTTATGTTCAATGAAACTTTTTTTTTCAATTCCTCCTCCTACTCATCAGCCCATGGTTTTCTTCTTTGAAAAGAAAACCAGTTTATCTCTCCACCTGCCAAGTTGCTCTGGCTGCCAATATCAAGCCCAAGACAAGTAACTAGGTCCTGTGCCCACTCAGAGGTGTTTTCACATCCAGAGGGAGTCTGTAGTCTGTGTCAGAATGTTTCACATTTTCTCAGCCCGGTTCTCACAATTAGAACCTCCGCCATCTCCCCAATCATCTCCCTTCACCTTTCACAAAGTTCCCTCCAGCCCATATGTTCCCAGTCTTCCTGCCAGAGCATCGCCTTCTAAGCCTGCCATCAGGGAACCAACACATAGGTTTCAGCTTTTAATTTATTGGTCCTGTTGCCTCTTACAGTCCTGTCATCTCTACCCCAGGTGACTCAACAGCAGCCAGGTCCTTACCTTAATTCTAAAGCCAGTCCACTTACAGATCCCTATGCAATCACTGAGCCACACATGGACACTTCAGGAACACACAGCACACAGGAGGTCTGAAACAATTCAGCTTGTTGGGTGTCCGTTGTTTATCCTCTCGTGAGAGTCCTTGAGGGGAGGCCTTACACCATGCACTCCTGGGACTGAGCTGTGCCGCTCAACTAGTCCTTGACCCAAATTGCTGAGTCTCTGAAGTCAACACCTACATCCCCTTCTCTTCTTTTCTCTCTGCCTCCTATCAACATGGTGCCCTACAAAAGCCTTCCTTCCTGCCTTCACAACTAGTTCGACTAAATGAATGTAAAACCCAATATTCAACATAAATAAAAAGCTGATAACATTTATCAATGATCTGTAGGTTTCATTCTCTCTCGCTCTCTCCCCCCTTTTGTGTGTGTGTGTGTGTGTGTGTGTGTGTGTGTGTGTGTATCTTCACCCTCTGTGTGTGTTTGGGTGCATAGTGTATGCACACATGGACATTCATGCTGATATATGAACAAAGGCCAGAGGAGGCTGTCAAGTGCTTTGCTCCATCACTTTCTGCCATGTTCCTTTGAAATGGAGTCTCTCACTGGTCCTGCAGTTAAACTGGTAGCCAGCAAGCTTGGGTCATTCTCCTATCTCTTTCCCCAACATCATTGGTTTTACAGGTGCTCAAAGCCACACATAGGTTCTTAAAAAGATGATGGAATCCAATCCTAGGTCCTCATGTTTGCATACCAAGTGCTCTGACCTACCGACCTATCTTTGCAGATGTTGACATTTTATTCTTCATACAAGGATTGTGTTAAAGGGATATTCACCCTCCAAGTGAACGGTGACGCAGAATTCTGCAGCCTAAGGAATAAAGTATGCATTCTTCATTAAGAGAATGTGCAAGCTGTGATTGTTGTATTTGCTTTCGGCTTTAATTATTTATTTTGATTTATTTATTTTCCTTTACTGTGTATGAGTGTTTTGCATTCATGTATGTCATACATCACTGATGTCCATGAAGCCCAGAAAAGGGCATTGGATCCCCTGGAACTGCAGTTAGCAGATGACTGTGAGCTGCCGTTTGGGTGCTGGGAATCAAACCATGATACTCTGCAAGAGCAACAAGTGCCATTGAGCACTGAGCCATCGCTCTGACCCCTGACACATTTGTTTTCATTGCTTGAGCCTTTGATTTTTTCTTTTTTTTTAACTTTTATTGCATTATGAAGAGAAAAGTTACAGGATTTCAATTTATCTGAATTTGTTAACATTTAAAAACATATTTTAAGTAAATAGAATTAAATCACATTCTTGTTTCCCTTTTGTACCCCAACTCCTCCCACTGACCCCCCCTTCAATACCTACAATATCTTTTTTATCATATTCCTTAAAATTTATAAAATATTATAACAATAAAAATGAGTATTATAAAAGTTGTTTGATATAAAACAACAATCAATTGAACAGTCTTAAATAGATGCTTGTCTACAGCAATACTGAAAATACATATGTTTTTGTCAATATAAATTTTAAATAACTCCAAACATATTAACTGTATATTTTAAAATAATACATCACTACTAGTATTTTCTTAAGTGAACATAAATAGATAAAGTCTTTTTGTTTGTTTGTTTTGTATTTAGTAGAGTTTAAAATCTTGGCTCTTACTGTGGTACAAGCCCAAGATTAGAACAATATTTAGACATTGGAGTTCATTGTAATAAGGCTGTACTTCAATAACCCTCACATCACCAAAGGATTTTACCTCCATCATAGCTAAGCTAAGAGTTGACAATTCTATTGCACCAAGAAATGAATTGTAGGCACAATTTTTGGATACAGACTTCCTGTTATGGTCAAAGCTATTTGACTTGAGTGATTGTCTTCATTCTCAGCCCACAAAGAACAGGTTACATTCATTTAAGAAACGGTGTATGTATTAAGATGCTCTATCCATAAAGTCACTCACCAACTGTTTCAATGAACAATAGTTCTGCTTGGAGGGTGGCACAGAAATTAGGTGAGGTTAAGAATTTGGTTCATTAGCTGTGATAATTTGGAAAAGCATTCATCTCAGAGAAAGAGTAACTTATAAAGTCTTGTCTTCAAACTTCATACAAGAGTTACAAACGTCAATCAAAGCATTCAGTCTCACTCCTTGATGTTCTCTTACAAGCCACCTCCCTAGTTAATCATCTGTTTCTTTTGGGTATATAAATACTTTTGAAATATATAAGATGTTCTGAAAACCATAGTATAGTGTAAAAGCATGAAATAAATAATACTACTAATAGAGAGGCTGAGATAGGAGAAGCAAGATTTCAAGACCCTTATGTTGTACACAGCCAGATACTGTCACGAACAAACAAACTGAAAGTGTATATAGATTGTACAATATTGGACCTATTTCTCCAATTACCAAATTAGAGAAACTATTGGATGACAATCAACAAATTTCTAATTACTCATATTTTTGGATTTCAACCAATTAGGCTATGTTGGTAATATTAATTTTCATATTAAGATATTAAGAAAAAGTAATTGTTACTTCCTGTTGTTTTTGTTGTAAGAGGTGGAATTATGTTTGTGTGGATTTGTTGAAAGATTACTTTCTTGTTTCTTCTAGGGTGTAGTTTTGCTCCTTATGTTGACGTTTTCCATCTATTATCCTTTGTACGGTTGGATTTGTAGAAAGATATTGTGTAAATTTTGTTTTGTCATGGAATGTCTTGTTTTCTCCATCTATGGTAATTGAGAGTTTTGCTGGGTATAGTAGCCTGGGCTGGCATTTGTGTTCTTGTAGGGTCTGTATGACATCTGCCCAGGATCTTCTAGCTTTCATAGTCTCTGGTGAGAAGTCTGGTATAATTCTGATAGGCCTGCCTTTATATGTTACTTGACATTTTCCCCTTACTGCTTTTAATATTCTTTCTTTGTTTAGTGCATTTAGTGTTTTTATTATTATGTGACAGGAGAAGTTTCTTTTCTGGTCCAGTCTATTTGGAGTTCTGTAGGCTTCTTGTATGTTCATGGGCATCTATTTCTTTGGTTAGGGAAGTTTTCTTCTATAATTTTGTTGAACATATTTACTGGTCCATTATCTTGGAAGTCTTCACTCTCTTCTATACCTATTATTCTTAGGTTTGGTCTTCTCATCGTGTCCTGGATTTCCTGGATGTTCTAGGTTAGGAGCTTTTTGGTTTTTGCATTTTCTTTGACTGTTGTGTCAATGTTTTCTATGATGTCTTCTGCCCCTGAGATTCTCTCTTCTACCTCTTGTATTCTGTAGTTGATGCTTGCACCTATGAATCTTGATTTCTTTCCTAGGTTTTCTATCTCCAGGGTTATCTCTCTTTCTGATTTCTTTATTGTTTCTATTTCCATTTTTAGATTCTGGATGGTTTTGTTCATTTCCTTCACCTGTTTGAGTGTGTTTTCCTGTAGTTCCTTAAGGCATTTTTGTGTTTCCTCTTGAAGGGCTTTAGCTGTTTACCTGTGTTCTCCTGTATTTCTTTGAGGGTGCTATTTATGTCTTTCTTAAAGTCCTGTATCATCACCATGAGAAGTGATTTTATATCTGAATCTTGCTTTTCCAGTGTAATGGTGTGTCCAGGACTTGCTATGGTGAGAGAATTGGGTTCTGATGATGCCAAGTAACCTTGGTTTCTGTTGCTTATATTTGTATGCTTGCCTCCTGCCATCTGGTTATCACTAGAGCTACCTGCCCTTGCTAAATCCGACTGGAGCTTGTCCTTCTTGTGATCCTGGTTGTGTCAGAACTTCTCAGAGTCAAGCTGTCTCTGTGATCCTGTGATTCTGGGATCCTGGGATCCTGGGCTTGTTAGAGCACCTGGGAGTGAAGCTTCCTCTTGGTGTTGTGGGACTGGCTGTGGAGCTTGTGCCCAAGGTCTGCTCAGGACACCAGCCCAGAGAGACCAGAAGGAATCAGAGCCACTGAGCTGGCAGAGTTCCTGTGTGCCTGGTCCCACTGGTCCCAGTTACTCCCAATGTTGGGATAAATGTTGGGTCCTCCTCACCTCTGATCCTGGGCGTGTCAGAGCACCTGGGAGTGGAGCTCCCCTTGAGGGACCGAGACTTTGATTTTTCATTTCATCTGATGGTGCAGTTAAGCATAGCTCTCTTTGCTTTTCTCCTCCACTTATGTAGTTTATGATAGACAAATGAGCAAGAGACAATTGGAGACAGATGACCCTAAGACCAGTCATGGCACAGCAGCTGACAACCATTAAGACAAGGGTCTTCCCTATTTCTTTTTAGTTCCTTATTAAAATTTGGAATCAAAATTTCAGTTAAAATACAGGACAAGTTCCATTCTATCTTCACACAAATAAGTTATGTGCTTCCTCCCCTCACTATGCCTCTCCCCTCTTCAACTTACTGTTCTCCCTCCAAATAGTCCCTCTTCTGTTTTAACATTCTTGCTACCAGAAAATTAGTTGTAGACAACATACATGTTATGTTGTATATACTTAAATCTAGATTATGTATATAAGAGACACAGAATATTTTGTCTTCCCCCAAAGAAAACAAAATCTCTTGCCTTCCTCACTTAGGCCCCTTCACAGTTCCCCCTCTACCTTAATGTCACTTATGAGTTTGCTGATTTATTCATATCTAGTTCTGCATGTCCTTTTGTTACTTCTTTACATCCTAAACCTGGCATGTGCTTATCATTCTGTATTCACATGAGCTATTGATTGACTAAAATATGATTAATTAAATGGGTAAACTTGGGCTGGTGAGATGACTCAGTGGGTAAGAGCACTGACTGCTCTTCCAAAGGTCCTGAGTTCAAATTCCAGCAACCACATGGTGGCTCACAACCATCCATAATGAGATCTGATGCCCTCTTCTGGTGTGTCTGAAGGCAGCTACAGTATACTTATGTATAATAATAAATAAATCTTTGGGCCGGAACAAGCAGGGACTGAGCAAGCAGAGTTGACTCGCCAAACAAAACATCTTGATTTTCTGATTCTTTTATTCTTGTGGTTGTTTTGTCTCCTCTAATGTTTATGTACCACTTGTGTGCCTAATCCTGCTTCTTAGCTGTGGCCACAATGTGACTAGCTCCTGACACTTCCTCTGCCACAGCGACAGCTGCCACTGCTAAAGCATGCCTTCCCTGCCATGATAGACAAGCTAAATCTGTGAGCTTACACCATAGCCCAGCCTGGCCTTGAACTTGAGATACCCTTGCCTTGGCCTTCCACATAATGGGATCATAGCTCTGTGTCACCATGCCAAGCTAGGCTTTGACATTTAATATTTGACACCTATGGCTCAAGAAATGTCTTGGAAGATGGGGTGGAAAGATTGTAAGAGCCAGTACACCAGAAAGTCAGCAGTAAAAACACTCTCTTATAGAAATGGCTGTGTAAACAAGACCAGAACAATGACAACATAAATAAGCACATCAACATAGAAAGGGGTGTCATGGGATTCCCCCCAGACAAAGAATTATAGGTAACTGACAAGTGTTAGGAGAATAATTAGCCTCTCCCAGGGACAGGCACCCTCATTGGCTGCTTCATGCAAAGTGGTCAGCCTTAAAATCACATAAAAATTAGTCTCAGCAGGTTATATTTATATATTTGTGCACATATACATACACATAATATGTATGTGACAATAATAATCAAAAAAGAGAATACTAGCTTGAATGGGAGGCGTGAGGAAAATTGGGGGAAGAGTAGCTGGAAGGGTTTGGAGGGAGGAAATGAAAAGGGGAAACTGATGTAATTCTATTTCAATTAAAAACTTTTTTAGTCATTCAGTCTCTCTCTCCCCTGCCCTAGGTCTTGTTGAACGCCCCACAGGTTGGGGCAAAATGGCGCCCAACGTGGCTCTTGGGTCTGGGGTCTGAGAGATCACTACTCCCCAAGAGGACGTCCTCCCCCCAGGATTGCCACTTCATCAGGAAGTGAGTGAAGATCCACACAGAGATCCTCATAGAGATCACCACAGGTCACCCACCTATGAGATTGATCCAAGAAAGGCATACTCATGTCTAGGTGAAATGGAAGGATCCACTTATTGAATATGGCATGATCCTGATCAGGTGTTTAATATGGGGAAGAGGGCATGTTTGTGTTTTTTTCACAGAATACAACAAGAGCTTGCTAGCTGCCAGAGTGATTGGTGTGACATACTGACCTGTGAGCTTGTTGAGTGCCCTGACAATGGTGACAGGAAAGCTGTATTGGATGAAAAATGAAGATAGTTGGAAAATGAGAGACCCTCCTGTGGATGATTCTCCTGTGCCAATGGAATCGACAAGCACTTGATTTGCTGACTGCTGAGAAGGGTGGCACCTGTTTTTTTCTGAAAGAAGAATGCTGTTTTATGTAAATGAGTCTGGCCTAGTGGAGACTCAGGTCCAACAGTTACACAAACTTAAACTGGAGCTCGAGATAAAACAGTTTTCAGCTGCTGCCAATAATTGATGGAAGTCTTCCATGTTCACCCTCTTGATGCCCCTCCTCCGACCTTTAATAAGCATTTTATTATTAGTGACCTTGGGGTCTTTCATTTTTAACAAAATCACTGATTTTATAAAACAGCAGATTGACTCCATGGCATCAAGACCCTTGCAAATTCATCATCATAGACTTGATTTGGCTGATAGAGGGCTTGCTGAACCTGGGGTTGATAATTCTCCTTTAGGAGCTGCATATCTGGATAAAATAAATCCAGTATGGGCACCAGCGTGGGCTTCGAGGCTAAGCATCACAGAGAAAGGTCCCACACTGGCCTTCTCTGGATTCCCAGTGAGACAAACCTGGTTTTCAAGGAGGTTGGTGTCTGTTTTTTAACCTTATCCTAAGGATTTTCTAAGGCCCTGCCTCCCCTCCCCAAAAGATACTAAGAGCCATGACTCTGGGACATAATGGTAATTTGACCCACAGGAGGAATCAGGTCAATGCTTTCCCCCACCCCCACTAGTTAACTCCCACTCATCCAAGGATGAGACAACTATATGATCACCTCGGTTCCTTAAGGCCTCAATTAAAAATAATAAAAAGGGAGGAGATGCTGGGAGCCATGGCCTTAACCATGACCTTGTGTAAAATTACTAGCTTACATATACAACCCTGAGAGAACATGTGTAGTCTAACAGTAAGAATATTTGTGGGTCTGGAGGACACTATGACCATTGGTTCCAGGAACTGAAGACTGCCACCTGGCCTCCCTTGCCCCAGGCTCTTCCCCCTTCCTTGAAGCTCTCTCCTGCTTGTGCTTATATTGCCATCCCTGAAGTAAAGATTTTCAGAGCTTGAAAAAAAAAACTTGAATTAGGATAAACATATAGTTGTTCTGAGTGGGCATGGTTAAATTTATTTTTTCTTAGGTGTATGAAAGCAAGTAACAGTTCCATTAAAAATATAAATCCAACAACAATAATCACTCTTTTCTTTAAAATAATTGTTTTTATTGAAAATGTATACTAAACAACTTCCTTATTGCGCTTTCATGTCATGACATCTTTAAGTCATGCTCAAAAGCAAGTATGAGAAAATGGCATGAGGACCAGCAGGACCCAGGCACGCAGGAACTCCACCAGTCCAGTGGTATAGGTTCCTTCCAGTCTGTCTGGGCCGGTGCCCTGAGCAGACCTTGGGTGCAAACTCTGCAGTGAGTCCCATAATACCCAGAGGAAGCTCTACTCCCAGGCGCTCTAACAGGCCCAGGATCACAGAATTACAGGATCCCAGAATCACAGGATTACAGAGACAGTTTGACTCTGAGGAGTTCTGACACAACAAGGATCACAGGAAGGACAGGCCCCAGTCAGATTTAGCAAGGGCAGGTAGCACTAAAGATAACCCAGTAGCAGGAGGCAAGCATAAGAAAATAAGCAACAGAAACCAAGGTTACTTGGCATCATCAGAACCCAATTCTCCCACCATAACAAGTCCTGGACATACCATCACACTGGAAAAGCAAGATTCAGATCTAAAATCACTTCTCACGATGATGATAAAGGACTTTAAGAAGGACATAAATAACTCCCTCAAAGAAATACAGAAGAACACAGATAAAAAGCTAGAAGCTCTTCAAGAGGAAACACAAAAATGCCTTAAAGAACCACAGGAAAACACAATCAAACAGGTGAAGGAAATGAACAAAACCATCCAGAATCTAAAAATGGAAATAGAAACAATAAAGAAATCACAAAGGGAGACAACCCTGGAGTTAGAAAACCAAGGAAAGAGATCAGGAGTCATAGATGCAAGCATCACTAACAGAATACAAGAGATAGAAGAGAGAATCTCAGGGGCAGAAGACACCATAGAAAACATTGACACAACAGTCAAAGAAAATGCAAAAAGGAAAAAACTCCCACCCAAAACATCCAGGAAATCCAGGACACAATGAGAAGACCAAACCTAAGGATAATAGGTATAGAAGACAGTGAAGACTCCCAACTTAAAGGGCCAGTAAATATCTTCAACAAAATTATAGAAGAAAACTTCCCTAATGTGACCCTCCTTCAGCTAAGAGCTGGTTCTTTCAGACCTTATAGCCATACCCTAACCTAAAGAAAGAGATGCCCATGAACATACAAGAAGCCTACAGAACTCCAAATAGACTGGACCAGAAAAGAAACTCCTCCTGTCACATAATAATAAAAACACCAAATGCACTAAACAAAGAACAAATTTTAAAAGCAGTAAGGGAAAAAGGTCAAGTAGCATATAAAGGCAGGCCTATCAGAATTACACCAGACTTCTCACCAGAGACTATGAGAGCCAGAAAATCCTGGGCAGATGTCATACAGACCCTAAGAGAACACAAATGCCAGCCCAAGCTACTATACCCAGCAAAACTCTCAATTACCATAGATGGAGAAAAAAAAAGATACACAATATCTTTCCACAAATCCAGTCCTACAAAGAATAATAGATGGAAAACATCAACATAAGGAGCAAAACTACACCCTAGAAGAAGCAAGAAATTAATCTTTCAACAAACCCACACAAACATAATTCCACCTCCAACAACAAAAATAACAGGAAGTAACAATTACTTTTTCTTGATATCTCTTAATATGAAAATTAATATTACCAACATATTCTAATCAATTTAAATTCAAAAGTATGAGGATGTAGAAATTTGTTGGCTATCATCTGGTGGTCTCTCTAATTTGGTAATTGGAGAAATAGGTCCGATATTGTACAATCCATATACACTTTCTGCTTGTTTGGACCTGAGTGTCTTGCTATGTACCACATAATGGTCTTGAAATCATGCTTCTCCTATATCAGCTTCTCTATTTGTAGTATTGTTTATTTGATGTTTTTACACTATGCTATGGTTTTCAGAACAGCTTACATATTTCAAAATTATTTACACGGCCAAAAGAAACATAGACGATTAACTTGGGAGGTGGCTTGTAAGAGAACAACAAAGAGTGAGACTGAATGCTTTGCTTGATGTTTGTAAGTATTGTATCAATTTTGAAGAAGAGGACTTTATAAGTTACTCTTTCTCTAAGATGAATACTTTTCAAAATCATCACAGCCAATGAACCAGAATCTTACCCTCACCTAATGTCTGTGCCACCCTCCAAGCAGAACCATTGCTCATTGAAACAGTTGGTGAATGACTTTATGGATAGACCATCTTAACACATACACCATTTCTTAAATGAATGTTCTCTGTGGGCTGAGAATGAAGACAATCACTCAAGTCAAATAGCTTTGACTATAACAGAAAATCTGTATCCAGAAATCGTGCCTACAATTATTTCTTAGCACAGCAGAATTGTCAACTCTTAGCTTAGCTACTATGGAGGTAAAATCCTTTAGTGATATGAGGGTCATTGAAGTATTTACAGCCTTATTACAATGAACTCCAATGTCTAAAAATTGTTCTTATTTTGGGCTTGTACCACAGTAAGAGCCAAGATTTTAAGCTCTACTAAAATCAAAACAAACAAACAAAAAATTTTATCTATTTATGTTCATTTAAAAAAACTAGTAGTGATGTATTATTTTAAAATATACAGTTAATATGTTTGGATTATTTAAAATTTATATTGAGAAAAACATGTATTTTCAGTATTGCTGTAGACAAGCATCTACATAAGACTGTTCAATTGATTGTTGTTTTATATCAAACAACTTTTATAATATTCATTTTTATTGTTACAATATTTTATAAATTTTAAAGAATATGATAAAATAAAACTAAAGGTATGGCAGGTATTGAAAGGGGGGTCTCTGGGAGGCGTTGGGGTACAAAAGGGAAACAAGAATGTGATTTAATTCTATTTACTTAAATGTTAACAAATTCAGATAAATCAAAATTATGTATCTTTTCTCATCATAATGCAATAAAACTTAAATCAATAAAAAAAAAGGAGAGAGAAAGAAAATGGCATGAGTCCAACTGTGTCCTGCTGTGGTCTATAGCTGAGTAACAGGATGCCCTGGTTTGCCCTGAGCAGTTCTGGCTTACCTCTATGGTTCTGGTATAAATTGCAAGGCTGAGCATTGTGGTCCATGTCTATATTCCTAGCACTTGGGAGGTGGAGGTTGGAGGATCAGAAGTTCAAGGCCAACCTCAGCTATACTGGGAATAAAAGGCTAGCCTGAGGTACATGAGACAGAACATTTCAAAAAAAAACAAAAAGAAAAAAGAAAAGAAAACAGTGGGAGAGGCTCTCTGACTATATTCAAGTTAAAACAAACACACAGTTAATTTCAGATAGTATTTGGAGAAACTTGGCAATAGGGATTCTGAGAAAGCTGCCTATAATATGGAGGGAAAGTAGGAACAAGACTCCTGGCATTAAAGGGTTGGCAAGATCCACATAAGAAGTTATAGCTGCAGACTCCCTACCAGAAGCAGGTAATGGTGACACAGGAATGGGCTGCTTTAACACGGAGTAGCATGCAGGCTCCTGGGAGAATCCCACCAGGTACTGAGCCACCTAGGAAAGACTCACAGGAAATGTCTGAGATGGAGGCCAGGCTGCCCAGAACAGTCTTTTCACATGCTGCCTGCTCTGCCAGGGAAGGCTCAGTGCCAGAACAGGCCACAGGGAAATCAGCTATGGCAGGAACTGGCAAATGGAAGCAGGGACCCCAGCATGCCAGCTGCCAGAGCGTAGAGGCAGCCATGGCCCCAACAGGACTCAGCTCCCAGGAGCGGTGTAGAGAGCTTGTTCCAGGCAGAGAGGAGGAAATGCAAGAAAGGAGCAGTTTGCTGCTCTACTCGTGGGCCGCCTGTGAACGAAGTGCATGGAACCCTTGAGACCTCCCCTGGGTCTAGGTTTGGCACTCACAACCCTCTCTGCAGGAAATGAGAAAGGGAATAAGCCTGCCAATTTTGCTACTTGAAAGACCAAGTGCCAAGAATGGAATTCCCCCCGTGGCTCCTCCCTCTGTCCAGGGATGATCATCAGCACATAGCTATGTGCTATATAACAACATTTCATTCAACGCCAGATCACACACACAATAGTAGTTCCATAAGATTATAGGAACTAAACATTCCTGCTGCCAAGTGCATCATATCATAGAGATTACGGCCTGTTACTCATACGTGATCCTGAGCTAATGGAACTGAGCTGTCGGTTGGATATGTACATGTGGTCACATACAGTTAGTACTTCATAATCATAATTGCCACCAGGAATGATCCTGGGGGAGTGCCAGGAGGCACACAGTCTCTCCTTACATGACGCCTGCTCTGCCAAGGAAGGCTCAGTGCCAGAACAGGCCTCAGGGAAATTAGCTGTGGCAGGAACTGGCCAAGGGAAACAGGGACCTCAGCTTGCCAGCTACTGGAGTGTAGAGGCAGCCATGGACTCAGTTCATGGAAGTGGTATAGAGGGCTTGTGCCAGGTATAGCAAAGGAAGCTTATATATTAAATACAATATACTTTTTAACATGTGTATGTAGTCACGTGTGGCTACAGTATGGGTGCCACAGCCCTGTGTGGAGGTCAAGGACAGCCTTGGCTATCATTCTTTGCCTTCCACCTTGTTTGAGCAAAGGTTTCTCATTTGCTACATAAACTGAACTAGACAGCACAGAAACTTTCAGAAACTCTCCTGCCTCCACCTCCTATCCAATGTTCCATAGGAGCACTGGAATTACAGATGTGCTCTACCCCAATAATTTCACATTAATTTCAGGGAACTCCTGGTAGAAGAAATTAATTTAAGTAGTACTCAGCATGACACCTCCAGAAGCCCACGCTTTAGCATGACTCTGAGTTGCATCATGTTCTGCAATGCTTGACTTCATACCACACTTTGCTCAGCATGGCCTTGGAGCAGTAAGAGATACAGCTGGGTTATACCCAGCTATACCACCTAAGCTTCAGTAAGTACGCTGCTATGTTCACACAGCAGTGAAATCCCCTTAAAGAGAAATTTTTTGACACACAGACCCATTGTCAAGCAAGTTGCACCTGCACCACACAGATGACACACACACACACACAGTTCACAGTGGAGGCGACAGTTGCCACAGCCACCAATAAGAGTGATCTGAGGATGACAGAGATGCATTAAAAAGAAGAGTCAAGTTCCTCTGTGAACCAGCATCCCACACCCTGAGTCCAGCCAGCACATTTGAAAGGAAAATGGAAACAGCTAAGAAAAATAACAGTATTTTTGAAGAACCAAAGGTAATGGAGAGAGGGATTTGCATAGCAGCAAAGGTTCCCTACCCTGCTCCCATAAGTGGGAACACCAAGGGGCAAAGAATGTGGGACTCTTAACCTTTATTGGATTAAAGTCTTGTTATTTAAATATAAGGCAAAGTCACAGGGGCCAGATTGCCAGGTCCTATGACCAGATCAAGCTAAAACTAGTCAGGCTCAAAATGGCTACACGAACGACAAAGGAAAATGTGAGCAAGAGAAAACCCCATCAGGTGAAACATCCTTTGTAAATCCTCCAAATCAACTCTACTGTCAGACACTCTGTCAGAGCAAAATCACTTCTGCTCTTAATTAATCCAGGATATTGCCAGCTGAACTACAGACGAGACCTCCGTGTGGGGTCTATAACAGTTTCCTGGCTCCTCTGGCCCTTCACTGCAGCTTGTAGGCATCTGATGGATAACTGAGGCAGATAAAGGCTGGGCCCTTTTGTCTTTATACTGTGACTGTCCCTGTGCTGTCTTAACACTGGAGTCAGATCCTGCTCAACTCTGCATGTAGACACATGAACCATTTAAAATGTTTATTTTCCCAGATGAGAGTAATAGCACACACATTTAATTCCAGCACTCAGGAGTCAGAGGCAGGAGAGTCTCTGTGTTCAAGGCCAGCCTGGTCTACAAATTGAATTCCAGAACAGCCAGAGCTACACAGAGAAACCCTGTCTTGAAAAAAAAAAAATGAAAAAAAAAAAAAAAACAAAGAAAACTTTTTTCCAAACTTATCATTTAGAGTTAACTTAGCCTGTTTGCCGTTCGAGCTTTGAAAGGGTTTCTTCTACCCGTATGTGTTTCTTGGCAACTGAAGGATGTACAGCTTGACCATATGGCCCACACCAAACCACGAGGCTAAGACACCTGTGCAAGACAATGAACTGCCCAGCAGTCCTGGTTTCAGTTGGAACTGTAAGCCTGCAAACCCCAGAATGATTGTGCCCAGGAAGGAACGCACGTCCACTGTGCCCATGAGCAATGGGAAATTAGCGAGCGTTAGCCCACTCCATCTCCAGATCCGTAAAGGCTTACTGCCCTTGACCAGTGAGCAGCCTGGTACCTAAATGAAGTCAGGCAACTGGAGCCAGTGGCTCAGGAAAGGAGCCTTACCCTTCTCCACACTACATGCCTGAGCCTCACTTCTACTGTCCCCACAGACCAATAATGTCCTCCTTTTCTGCAGACTCAGAATTGGGTCTTCACCTGGCATTTAACCTGCCAGCACCTGAGTCTTGAATACCCAGCCTCCAAAACTTCGAGAGGTTAATGGTAGGCTACCAGGTTTGTGGTGGCCAGCAGGGCAGATGATGCTCTCTGCCTCAAGGAGACATTATCCCTCCCCAACCCAATCTCACAGAAGTACAGACATCACACAGTCACCGTGTGGTGCTTTCTAGTCCTGAAGGGCAAAGACACCAAGCTGGGAGGAAAGGGACAACTCTGCAGTAGATCCACACCCTGCACTATAGAGAACAGAAAGACACATCAAGCACTGCCCAGAGAGTGTTGGTCCTAGCAAGTGAGTTCCAGAGAACTTAACCCTTTTTCAGAATCATGCCCATCCCGAGTAGCCCTGGATTCTCTGATGGGGCTAACAATGCCAAATACAGGTTTAAAGATGGGAGGGGGCGGGTAGAGGTTGGGCTTTTATTTCTTGTTGACCTGGTTATTGTTTTGTCAGAGGTGGGGGTCGTTTGGGTGGTTGCTTGGTTTTGGTTTGTTTTGGTTTGTTTTTGATTGTTTATTGATGCCATATCTCCTGTATCCCAAACTAATGTCAAACTTGGCTGTGTAGTCAGGCTTGACTTTGAACCTCTGATGGCTCTACCTCCACCTCTAGAACTTGGGTTACAAGCACGTGCTCCACACACTAATATATGATCTTTTGACATCTTAATTTTAATTTTCCCTTGGTAAGAAGAAGAGAATGATTAACTGGATTTAAGCTAGAACACAAGCAGAGCATTGAGAAACACAGCCTGCTGCCCAGTAATAAAACTGAAAACGTCCTACAGCGCCATCAGCTCCCGCCTAGTTCCAAATTTATCGAGTTTATTTAAAAAGCTGAGAGAGAAGAATCGGAGACGGTGTTTGGTCGTGGAGGACACTGAGGTCCCGAGTATTGCCCACTGCATAGGCAGGTGTTAAACAATTCGCCTTCCTGGGTTGAGCGGGTATCTTCCAGTTTCGCGCTCACCCTACAGGCTTGTTCCGTGGACTCGGGCGCCCCCGCGCGGCGGCGCGCACCAGCCTTTGGGCGCCCGGGTCCCAGTGGCAGAGCCACCAGGCACCGCGCTCCCAGTTCACAACCTCAGGCGGCCCTCTAACCCACCTCCTCCCCCGGGCCTCGTCAGTGCGTGGGGAATGAATGTTTACAAGATCTCCGGGCTCCCACGGGCCGCTGTGGCGACAGCCAGCCCGTGGTGCTAACGAGCCCCAGCGGAGCGCTGCGGAGGCCCGGCTTTGGCAACCTGGCGCAAGCCTACCAGGGCAGCCTGCAAGCTCCCAGCGCCACCCACGGAAGCCGAGGCCGCCGCGGCCCTACCACTGAGTGGCCAGGGAGACCCGATCTAGGGTTTCTGACGTTTTGCTGCCCCGATCTCCAGATCTGCCCCCTCCCGGTCCATCCAAAAGCCTTGGCCGCTGGACCTTAGACCCTAACCCAGTAATCTCCCCAGTGGCCTGAAGTCAAGGGGAGAAAGGAGAGAAAGTAATCATTATAGCTCATCCTGGGGTGTGCTCAATTTATACTCCAAACTGAAAGGGCTGGGGGGGGGGGGGTCATCTGCTAACCTCTGGGCAAGATCCACGCATCTAGAGAAGGATCAATCATGACTCACCCCTAGAAGAGATTGAAAAGCTAACATTTATCGTCTGTGTGCCAAAAACTGTGTAAATACTTACATTAGTTTCCTCAGCCCTAACAACACTGCGATAGGCCCTGTTGTGCATACAGTTGTTCGAAATTCACAGAAGGAAACTTGAGACCTAAGCCCACATGGCGACCCTGAGACCCACAGAGACCGATCGAGGCAAAACAAAAGCTCTGCGAGCTTGGCTTGGTTAAAGATCATCCTCCACTAACTACATAACCAGTTACAGTAGGGGCTAGCCTGGATGTGGGGCCCTGCCTCAATTTTTTATTTTTAAGGTGAAGAGAGCCTTGCATTTTCCTTAGTGTCTTCAAGGACACACACACACACACACACACACACACACACACACACACACAC
>JADRCD010206510.1:0-15263 GCA_019843815.1 Montemys delectorum
TCCTTTCACTTTGCCACTGGAAGGAGAACATCTGCCTTCTTGGTGCTTCACATTAGGTGTGTTTCATGTGACCTACCTGTCTGTAAGAGTAACTTTATAACACAGCCAGGAATCAGTTTTTCACACTTTCGTGAGAAGATAAATACTGTTAAGAAACCTTTCACTGTCATCATAAGTGAAAATAAATGGAGAGGCTCAACCAGCAGGCTCAAATAAATACCAACCAAACATAACCTAACAATGGGGCTTTCTGGGCAGAGTGCTGTCTAGGGCAGGCCAGTGCCACACAAAAGCATTTGTTGTTAACCCAGAAAGGTGCACCAATGGCACATACACTGTACAAGACAGCTATGCACATAGTCCCAAGCACTTACACACAACAGCTTGCCTCATTGTCAAAATGTTAGAATTCCCTATAGGTACTGAGTGTTAATGTTAATGCTTAAGTAGCACTGTTGTTAAAATATATTGTCAACTCCTGGATCTCCAAAGACACTGTGTACTCATCACAGTGCCCTACCCCCAACTGCCTCGATTTGATCTGCTAAGAAGATGCAATAGTACTAGGGAAACTATGTGTAATTAAAAATAATTGTAAACACGTGTTTTCACCTTGGTTTCAGATGTAATATTCCTCCTTTGAGGTTTCTTCTAACATAGAAATTCTTCATATTTTTTTTTTAGGCATAGTATGTTTGCCTTTGAGTCATTCATAGGTGAAGCTCCAGACAACAGAAAGTTACTTCACAAGTTTTAGTTCATCGTTGCTTTTAGATAAGTTAAATGCTTCATGGTTCAAGCTCACCCTCTCTTTAATTTAAAGTTCATTGGCATGGTTGTAGTCATCAACAAAATTAACATGCTAACATGGAGATGGAGACTTTCTCATAAGGTGTCAACACTAGACAGAAAAAGATTCCAGTAACTAATGAATGCTGAGAGTGAGAATTGAAGCACAATACTAAATGGTCAGACCAGGAAAATATATGTATATGTATATATATATATATATGTATATATGTATGTGTAAGTAATAACATTATACAGACTGAGTAGATGATTATTTATATATTTAGAAATGCATGTTTTTGTTTATAATATATACTATAATATATATTTATAATATATTTGTCAATATATTATTAATAAATAACACACATTATATATGTGTGTATGTATGTATGTATGTATGTATGTGTTTAGAAGGGGTCATGAGCAAAGACAGCATGGAGGAGGGACTTGAGGAGAAAGGAAAGGTAGAAAGCGATATACCATAATTCAGAAAATAAAAAAGAAAAATTGTTAGACGCTTTTTCTTGTTGTCAATGTTTAGTTTTGGTTTCTCAAGAAAGGGTTTCTCTGTGTAGCCCTTGAAGTCCTAGAAGTTGCTCAGTAGACGAGGATGGCCTTGAACTCAGAGATCCACCTACATCTGCCTCCCTAGTGTTGAGATGAAAGGTGTGTACCACTACCACCTAGTTAAAAATTGTTATACTTTTTTACTTATAAAAAGCACATGGATGAGTACTATATCCAGGTAAGTCTGAGCTCTATTATGTTTTATTAATTCAAAGAACTTAACAAGTCATTGTAATTTTTCATAAAATATATTTTTATCGTATTTTCTCCTTTTGCAATTTATTCTAGTTTCCTCCCACCTCCATAACTGCCCAAATTTATGTTCTCTTTTAAATAAAAAAATACAAAGCAAAAATACAGCACAAATGAAAATCAAAGCAGAACAACTAAAAACAAAGAAGAAGAAAATAATTAAGACAAAATAATATCAAATCAACTCCAAAAATACACACACACACACACACACACTGCTGTCTATTTTGTCTTGGCCAAATAATACTGACCATGAGGCCTGCCCTGGACTACAGTGATATACCTATTAAACTCCTTTAATGTATGCTGATTTTCATTTTCCCAGCAGGTATCATTTGCATACAACTTCTGACTTAGTGATAGGACTTTGTGCACACATTGTTTCCCCCATGCTGATATTTTTTGAGACAATTTTTCAGAACTGTTCTTCAGGTTAATTTTTTTTTTTTTGAGACAAACTATCACATAATCCAGGCTGGAATTGAGCTGTGAATTTTCTGCTTCCACCTTCCATGTGCCAAGGTTACAAAAGTGCCCAAATAAACACGGTGTATGATTTCTAGAGATTGAAGCCAGGCCTTTATTAACATTCAATTAGCAATCTATCAAGTGAGCTCCATCTTGACGTCTAGCTGTAGCATCTGTATCGCAAGAATTTGTATGAGAATTGTTAAGAATAAATATCTCTTACAAAAGCTCTACCAGGCTACACAGAAAATAGCTGACCAAGAAGCAAATACTGAAAGAGGATTGACAAGAGCTTTTACCTTCAACTGGGGTTTGTTGATATTGTGAGCATTGTAGGTTAAATGAGAAATGTACAGCACAGACTTGGGTATTTGAAAACTTGGACCTCACTTGGTGGCATCATCTGGGGATATTGAGAAGGTGCAGGCTTGCTAGAAGGAAGTGACTGGGGGTAAGCTTTGGGAGTTCGTAATTGTGTCCTACTTCTGGTTTACTCTCTCTGATGCATGGTTTTGGTTTAAAAAGTGAGCTCTCAGCTTTCTATTCCTGCTACCAGACCTGCCACCTGCTGCCTCTGCCCCACCATGAAGGTAGTTCACAAGAAGCTTTCTCTTAAGTTGCCTTGGATCCTGTTGTTTTATGATAATAACACAAAAGTAACAAAGTGACTAGATTTTTATCAAAAATATTTTTAAAATAATGACATTTTATAAATTTCACTCACAAGACTGATTCTATCACATCAAAAAGAAATAATATATCACTTCATTTTTTTCCACTTGCAAAACCAACTTTACAGTGAGAGTATTTAACTTCAGATACAAACTAATGGCAGGAAAGGAAATTAGGACATTGGACCTATTGATTATGACCCTCCAGAGAGATCACAGAGGTGAATTTATCTTCTCACTATTTCTGAGGTTCTGTCAATGATCTTTGAGAAAAACTAATGCAGCAGATTTTTTTCTATATTTCTATGTTTTTAAGTAGTGACAATATTGGTGGAAAAATTATGGTATGCATGAAGCTGAACTTTGAATGCGAAGAAAAGTAATTTCTTTCCAATGAATAAGTCAGTATCAATGTCAACATTACTGGTTCACTGCCTGTTCTGCAATTAGAAGCCATTCTCATAAAGGAACACAGTGAGAATGTTTATGGCATCTATTGAATTCCCTGAAAGAAGAAAGTACACACAAAAAAAGAAAATTTATAGAAACAGCCCCTACTAAAAATATCCACTATGACTATAAGAGATTCAGCTAAGTGAAACACATAAGGTAATTCATTATTACTTTTTTATTTTTATTTTTTAGTTTTTTGGTTTTTCCAGACAGGGTTTCTCTTTGTAGCTCTGGCTGTCCTGGAACTCACTCTGTAGACCAGGCTGGCCTCGAACTCAGAAATCTGCCTACCTCTCCCTCCCATGTGCTGGGATTAAAGGCATGAGCCACCACTGCCAGGCTCATTACTACTTTTAATAATTCTCATTTCAGGAGAAAAATACTCTGAAATACTTTAGCAATAAAGTAACATGGTGAAAAGAATTATACATTTAAGTAGTCATTGTGTTATACCCAGAGCCCACAGGTTTCTGTGAGGTTTCTAAATGCAATTAAATCAGTAGATATGTATCGCTTGCATACATTGTTACTTTCCAAATTTATTTTAGTCAGCAATTTTATGAGTAGGTTTATACATTTAAGCTCAGTATTTTACCTTGTTTATTAAAAATAAACCAAATATAGGCATAAAATCTCCATCCTTCTCATTTATACAAATTTATGAAAGATCACACATTATGCAATAGAAACAATTAAATTTAACATTTATTTTCTGGAAATTCAGAAGATACTTGTTGGTCTGAAAAGCACAACCTAGAATATATGCCATCCCTTATTATTTGCCTTGCAAAGCATTATGATACCTCTTTCACAGGCTACTCTAGTTATTTCTTATAGATCATCCTATGGAGAGGGGAACTGGCAAAACAAGGGCCCTTCATTTTGAGTGCATAATCATCTAGAATGATGTTGATAATAGTATGTAAGGAAGGCTCCTGCCATGAGGGTGTGACCATTCACCCCAATTCTGTTCCTGAGGAAAGCTATCAATGTTTTATTAACCTAGGAAACTTTTTCACTTAAGCTAAACGGGAAAGGTAATAATCATATTACCATTTACATTAGGTTCATGAGTTCAAATTATTCTTGCTGATTTTGATCAAATTTGAAAATGTAGTGAACAGCCTATTACCTCAAGAAAAAAATATAATTATAACTTCATAGATTTTTAAGTTCTAAAAATTATATGTAAAATAAACTTTCTATTATGTAACATTTAATAGAATGTAGGAAATTTTAAAAATATGAAAAATTCTACTTTTTAAAACTTAACCATGTCAGAGTGATTTCTTTTCAATTATATAAGTTGAAACAGTATTAAATAGAGATTTTTAACCTCATGTTTTCATTTAGCCTTAGTAGGTGTGAATTTTAAAATATAGAAACTCTCCGAAATGTTTAACGAATACAAAATTTGCTGTGATACACATCATAAATATTCATTAAATTTTCCTGAATTTTTAAAATTCAAGAATTTTTAAAGTAACTTTGGTATGATAAACATTGATGTAGTAAGTAGAAATAGATGGGTCCATATGGAATTCTAAGGTTTGATTACATGAAAATATTTTATTGATTATTCTTTTTTAAAAATAAAATGTACATATTGACATAGGAAAGCATATAGCTATAGAAAATGTGGTTTCCTGTTATTCTCCCCCGTCTTTCTGTTGAGACAAATATTGTCACATAGTTAGCTAGTTTATTGTTTCAAAGTATTATAAACTAATGTTTCCTCCACTGTTTCCTAATTTTTCTGCTTCAGTCACTACTGTTTTGTTTAATGTTGTGTTTTTCTGTTTAAGACACCATGGGAAAGGACGCACTAGCCTTTTACTGCAGCATAGTTCACATACCATTATAAAAAGCATTATTAATAAGCAACTTTATTTTTATCTCTGAAGTTTTGTAGAATTTCATACTCTCACCTCTACAAAACATATAAACAAAGAAACAACAAACAAACAAAAACCAAGCTGGAACTACAGTTGGTTTAGTGCACAAAGAACTGTGTGTTCTCTTTTAAACAAACCATTTCGTCGAAAAACTTTTTTCATTTAAATAGCAATTTTTTTTTTATTTATTTTGTATATTCTCTCCTAGAACTAGCAGTGTTAAATTTTCTGTCTTGTGCTTTGTATTTACTTGGTTTTTCTCATATACCAAATAGTTAATTAATTTTTAAGGTTCTGTTTAATTTTAAATTGGAAAATAACTACTTCTGCCCTCCTTTAAAAAATGTGTTTTATTCTCGCATCAAGGCGGTAATACCCCCTTTTATTTATCTTTAAAAGCCCGTTGTAGAATCACACACAATTTTCACTCTGGTTGCTATCTAAGTTTCATCTGAATTCTTCTATTTACTGTAGCTTGTCATTTGTGTGTGTGTGGTGGGGGAGGTGGTAATGACGTTAGAATCTTGTAGCTTTTATGTGGGAAATGAAAGTATGCTATCTATCTCAGTGCTATGAAAAGTGAGTCTATAGGAGGAACAAAATGGGGCATTGTGATTCCGCAAATAGAAGTTTTCTTTTGCTAAATTCCGTGGAGAATCATTCCACTCTTTTCTATAGAGTGAATGCTTCGCTAGCTGAGGTAATGAACAAGAGTTTGTAAAAATGTGGTGGGCCTTGGCATAAGAAGAGTTATAACAAATCCCAAATAACGTTTTCAAGAACGACCATTGCTAAATATGTGTACCCTCTCGTGAAGACATTGTGAATATGCTTTTTTTTAATTGGATATTTTCTTTATTTACATTTCAAATGCTATTATTCCCTTTCCTAGTTTCCTTCCCTCCAGGAAACACCCTACCACATCCTTCCTCCTCCTGCTTCCATGAGGGTGTTTCTCCACTCACCCACTCCCACCTGCCTGCCCTCCATTCCCCTTCACTGGGGCATCTATCGAGCCTTAATAGCACCTTTCTTTAATATACATTTTTAAACAATTTCTAGCTTTCAAAATATGATTATTTTTCTCTTCATTGCTTTTCTTGTCTTTTTATGATGTTTGCTCAATGATTCTTTGTTTTCCAAAGCAAGATTTATATTTGTCATCTCTACCCCTCCCCAAAAGTATAAAACCACTGTGTCAACTTGTTTGCTAACAATACTGCACATGTTCAAGTTCTTAGAGCTGCCTGGGAGCTTTACCACCACTGCGAAAGGGAAAGCTGGCACTCGCTGAACACATCTATTTGATAATGAAAAAGTTTCTAAAATATCACAGCACTCCACCCTGCAACGGGGTCAGAAGGCCACTCTGTCCAATATGGCAAGCTACTTTTAGAGTACAAAAGAAAGCAGATAGCAGCTTCCCTGGTTTGTAAAACCTGATCCTTGGTTCATGTGAGCACAATTTGGTATTCTTCAGCCTAAAATCCCCAGAAACTCAGTTAATTAGTTATCAGTGTAACAGGCTTGCGTATGTTTGTGAAGTTGGCATTCACTTTCACTGCATATGGTGGCCTCTTGGGGGCAAAAATCATTTAACTGTAAAGCGTGCTTTAGGATAATGTATTCTGATACAATAGTATAAGAGCAGCAGCATAGCTTTTTATCTTGATGTTGGCAACTTGACATAGACATACATGTTAAAATTCAAAACTATAGAGAAATTAACGTAAAGTCTCAATTCTGGAGATAAACAGGACATACTCTTGATAAGTTGGGGAAAGAATGGTTGTGACTCAAGTCCAAGAGTAACTGTTAAAACGGAATAAACAACAATAGATGGACTCTCAGTACAGTCACAAGTGATGAGCAGGCCTTTTCCCTCCCATGGTATTTAGACCCTAGTGATCACATGTACAATAAAACCTCTTCAGAGAAACTAAATAAGTTTATTAACTTTTATAATAGTATTAACTAGGCTGTGATCTTGTCACCAATGGGAATTTTAAAAAAGATACCTATATAAATTTCAATGTAGATCTGTTATAATCAGCAGAAATTTAAAATTAATCTGTTACTGTTCTTGACTTAGAATGTGTCACCAATAATATAAACTGAAAATGTTCCAAACTTGTTTTTGTATATCTCATCAAATATAATTTAATACCGTTTCCATAAAAATACTAGATATTTTAACCCAGACACCTGCGAGCTCCCAGAGACTAAACTACCAACCAAAGAGCATATACGGTTTGGTCCGAGGCCCCTGGCACATATGTAGCAGAGGACTGCCTTGCCTGGCCTCAGTGGAAGAAGATGCACCTAATCCTGTAGACACGTGAGGCCCCAGGGAAGGGGGATACTGTGGGGGGCACCCTCTCAGAGACAGATGGGAGGAGGATGGGGTGAAGAACTCTGAGAGTGGGGACCGGCAGGGAGGCAACATTTGGAACGTACATAAATAACGTTAATTGATTAAAAATTTAAAAATAACAAATAAATACAAACATTTAAAGAGGCTCTCCTAAGCAAAATAAAAAAATGAAGAAAAAATCTTAAAATCGTTATCATTTTAGACAAATAGTAAACTACATTATATATGTATATCTTTTAAAATACTGGTAAGCATTGATGCATTTCCATTTTAGACCCTCTCCATTTTACACTGTTCATTGTATGTCTTTCAAATGTTTAGGATTTCAGTTTGTCTTCAACTCTGGCTCATCCTTCTGAAGTGAGGAGAGAATTGAGCAGGACTTTTGAATGTCTCATTTATTTTGTGTGTTTTTCACTACATGTGATGGGAATATTCTGGAGAAAGAATGGAACTATTTGTCATTCTAATTAGGCCATTGTAGAACTTAATTTGCTGAACTGTAATCACCGTGTTTTTCAGCTTCTTTCAGTGCACTTTTCAAGTGGAGAGTCAGAAACTCCAGGGAAGAGGCTGAGGAGCTGGAGTTAAAAGTTTGAGTTGCCCAGCTGGAATTAGCCCGGCAATAAATGTACAGCTTCCCACTTAGATCTTGATAGCTGCCGTCCTGCGCATCTGTGGTAATAGAATACAGCAGTTCTTTAAAAGACAATGGATCTGTTGTTCAGAATGTACCAAAAAAAACATTTCTAAGAACTGATTTTACAAAATCCTTCGGGCTGTTGTGACATACACAATGTAAACATGATCTAGATCTTTATATGAACACCTCCCTAGTATAAGGGACAGACAAAACCAAACAGCCTTAGCAATGGGGAGATCTTTAAGGTCTGCCCTGCACAGGACAGCAGACAGTGTGGGCTTCTCCAGCCTTTCTCCAAGCCTCTGAATAAAGTGTTTCAACCACCAAAATGAACAAACAAATAAACAAAATAAGAACAAAAAGTATACAATGTGAGAAGTAAAAGTAGCTGTGCATAATAGGTCTGCTTTACCTCAAACTAAAGGTGACTAGTTTGTGTGAGGAACAAGAGTGAACATGATATCCCCCTCTATATTTCATCTGAGCTTGTAACTTGAGCATTCAGGAAAATAGGAAATCTGAATATGAGCACTAAACCAGGTAGGCAACAAGGTCCTGTGAGTGGAGACGCTTGCTACCAAGCCTGATGACCTGAGTTCCAACCCAGACCCAGATGAAAGGGGAAATCCAGCTCCTGGAAAGCTGTCCTCTGATATCTACACATGCATCATGATACACTCTTGAAACACACAGTACATAAGTGTAATATAATTGGCCAACAGGCTCTAAACAAAGCATCTTAGTTTAACTAGGGCTACGTATGTATCAATGGAATAAAAGGCAACCAAATTTGTCCCCTTTACTATATCAAAACTTAGATTAATTTTTCTTCAAATATATTGTGTGTTTGTGTCTGGGGGAGTGTACAAGGATGTGTGTGTGTGTGTGTGTGTGTGTGTGTGTGTGTGTGTGTGTGAAATCATGTGTGTGTATATATGCATATTATTTTCTTGTATTTTGAGACCCATCATGTACACTTTAGATAGACTAGCTTGTCAGTGAACCTTATGTTTTCTCTTATGTCCATCATTGCAGTCATTGGATTATAGATAATTGGCACCATGCCTAACTTTCACTAGGGCATTAGAAGCAAACTTGAGTCCTTAAGTTTCAATATGTTAAAACTAGGCTATCCTTAACTTCAAGATAACTCTATAAGTTACTTTATTTTAGAAATTTCTCTTAGGAAATAATAAATTGTGATAAAATATTGAGGAAATTTGAAAGAATAGAGCTTGATTTGAGGCTATGGTGTATATTAGATTTAGAGAATTCTTACTGAGATAAAATGTTATTTTGACTGCAAATGCCTTCCACTGATATCCTGAAGAGCCAGTGTATCATAGAATATAATTTAAAATTACTGACTTGATCATTTTAGCTAACTATACATACAGTATCCCACGATATTTGCATGATCACATTTTAATGTTTGATAAATTATTTTCAGTATAACACCAGAAAGAGTTCTAAAAACCTGGGAAGATGACAAGTAAAATCACTAAAGATAATTCACAGTGTTCTCTTCTGAAATACTAGGGAAAGTAAATTGCTCTTTGCTTGCAATACTAAAGTAAATTTCCTGGCCCATTTCAAGATTAAAAAGAAGGTATAATAAATACAAATTTGTCATACTGAGATTTGGCATTTTGAATGAGAAAAGTGTGCTCTGTGAGCTAACAGAAAGGATTTAAGACCATTGGTTACTTCCTGCATGTTGCATGAAATATATGTAAGTCCTGATGGTGCAGTAATGTTTGACACAAATGCAAATTTTCTTGAAAATATCAGAACTTGACTGTATAACCTAGACATTTTTCCTGAAACACAGTAGTAAAGAGGCTACTCATCAAGATATTTTATGACTGAATACCACCGAACAACAGACAGAATTATAATTTAAAATGGACATAAACTACTTGTCAACATTAATAACATTTGTTACTGTTTTCAGAAAGGGAAAATTACTCATGTGAAACTGTTCAGCCTTAATAATAATAATAATAATAATAATAATAATAATAATAATAATAACAACAACAACAACAACAACAACACAGTAAGCATGCAATTACTAATTGGATGTATTTTCTGTTTTGCTAAAGTAGAACCTGAAAGATTTGATTAAAAAATGGGAAATTGTTTACCTAAATTATCGTGAAGTTTAGCAAAATATTTACTCAATAAAAAACAAAAGGTCATCTATAGAGTTTGATTTGAGGCTATGGTATATATTAGATTTAGAGAATTCTTACTGAGATAAAATGTTATTTTGACTGCAAATGCCTTCCACTGATATCCTGAAGAGCCAGTGTATCATAGAATATAATTTAAAATTACTGACTTGATCATTTGTAGTCAGGTATTAATTTCTTTGAGGACAAGAGATGTTTTATTAGAAAAAGAAAATTCATAACTGAAATTCAGGTTAAATAATTGCTAGCCTAAAAATCTTCTGATAAAATGCTACAAAGACCACTGTAAAAGACATGAGGTTTTTTTGTACTAGAGAGAGAGCTGTATGTTTTGTGACAAAATAGGAACACATAAGTAAATTTCATAAGTTATATTTACTCAAAAGAATTGCTCTCTTTTCTGCCTGGAACCATGAGGGTTGGGCCAGAGAAGCACAAGAAAGTACCTGTTGCACCAAGAATCCTTAGGAAAAACCTTTAAAAAATGCAGAGATGAAAATGAAACCTCTGTCAGAAGATGTTTGCCCTAAGAAAATGCTTTAAAAGACTAGTTGGAAACATCTATGTAAACAAAACAACAAAGAACCATTAAAAAAGGAATACAGGACTGAGATTCTAAGACAGGCTGCAATTTCTTTGTACCTGAAGAGTAGAAAATGGTGTTTCTTATCAGAATTCAGGGTATCAATGGTGTAAGCCCAAAGGTCTGCAAGGTATTCCACTGATTTGGTCTGTGTCAGATCTTCAACAGCACAATGAGACTTGTAATTAATTACTGAGGATTGTGGAACCATATATTGAAGAGGGAAACCTCAATATGAGCTCGCTATATGGGCTCATCTAAAAGCTTGGCAAAATCAGCAAGCAGTGATTTGCCTTAACAGATAATGCCTTGATTGTTTGATCTTTTGGTAAATATGGCATCATGTGCATGGAGGATCTAATTTGTGAGATCAACTACCATCCTTGAATCATTACCTTGGATGTGGTGTGTGTGTGTGTGTGTGTGTGTGTGTGTGTGTGTGTGTAGTGGGAGAGAAAGAAAAGGAAAAAGATATTTATTTGTCGTTGTAGAGTATGCGCCTGTATTAGTTATTGGCAAACATATGAATCACTTAAGTCGTTTAATTTTGAATCAAATTAGAAAATACCCAAAAATGCACTACTTTGTTGTAGAATGGAATACCTGCAAAAGAAATTTAAAAGAAGAAATAGGCAAAAGATTGGAAAGATTTGAACATTCCAAAAAAAAAAAAACTGATTAAAGATCTCGTAGGTACAGATTCATATTACATCACTTGTTAGACACATAAAATTCACTTTCAGCTTCCTCCTAAATATATGAATTTAATTTGATGACTAATTTAGAGATCCTTATTGAAAAGAAAATGATTATATTGAAATAGTTATAAATAGGAGTTATACACTGAGTAAGAGACATTTTTGCTTTTCTTAATTTATTAACTATTATTAAACACAATTTTAGCTATATTAAGAAATATACACATTCATAGTCCACTTTTATTCACCTGGAAATGGAGATCTTTTCATTTTCTTTCTGAAGAACCAAATTATTAAGGAAATCTCTTGTGTTATTTAATTTGCCAAGATGGAACTGATTATTAACTGACCAGATAACAAAAATACCATGGGTGACACCTTAGTTCATATAAGAAGCTATTGTATCTGGTCTTCTGTGTTCTCGGCACCTTCCACAAAAAATAAGTTGTCAGTTTTTTGTTGTTGCTCTTGTTCGTTTGTTTGTTTTCCATTCCACCTCATGGGCAAAATAATTTAAAGGACCACAAGAAGTCCTCTGTATCCATTCCTCTGGTGAGAGACATCTGGGTTGTTTCCAGCTCCTGGCTATTATAAATAAGGCTACTCTGAACATAGTGGAGAATGTGTCCTTGTTATACATTGGAGCATCTTTTGGGCATATGCCTACTGTTGGTATAGCTGGGTCTTCAGCTAGAACTATTTCCAATTTCCAGAAAAAAATTAAAGCTTATTTTTATTCAAGTTTTAAGGACAAAATATAGAAATGATTTTTAAAATAACACATAATAGAAACCAGAGACAGTAGTAGATACCTGTAATTTTCATCTCCATAATTCACAAAGTAAAACGACAGAGGAATTTAATCTATTACATATCCTTGGACACCGATCCTACTTATATAATAACAATGTATTTAGAAACAAAGCAGAAGATGACACATAATAAAGCAATCTTCACAATACAGGTGCCACATCTCTTTAAAAATCGTACAATTTGAATACTTGTATCATCAATGATATTTGTTAAAAGCCATACTGAGTTGTCACATCATTTTTTTTTTTCTGCCAAAGAGAGAAAGTTAATTTCTCACCAGATCCGAGTTAGGTGGTGTTACTACTGCCTCCACACAAACTGATGTATTGGCTCATTTCTGACCAAAGTGGGAACTCAGAAAAGGCTGATCAGAAAAAAAAAATGCATGTAGCCAGAGAACAAAAAAAGGATCAGCAACAATTAAGTAAAGAGAGCCTTTTCCACAGAAATATTGGCAAATGTCCTACGTATAAAATTGATAAAGGATATATTATTAGTAATGAAATGGAGTCTGTCTTGAAACAAATCTATGAAGAGACTGCATGTGAAAGAATTCTATTTTTAGATGTAAACATTAGCAGATTCATTTTTTTGAGACTCAGCATATATAGAAAAACTTCTCTAAATGTTAAAACTATACGAACAGAATAATGAAATCCAAGCTTTAGCTTTCCAGTAATTGAGAAACATATCAACCAGAATACACTTTGGGCAATGATGGACTACCTAATATAAAACTAGTGCTTCTGACAAAAATAATGAAAATCGAAGAAAACTTTTAAAACAACCATTTTCACAGATTGTAGGACAAGCATACACAAAACAGACAGTCAGCACAGGCCCATGACTGTACCCTGTCCCCATGCCTGCCAAAGGACATTGAAATTTTTGGGATGATCTGTAAAAAATTTATCCCAAGAAGTCCTGCCATCATCAGGATCATCCCACAGTTGAAATTTACTGGAGAAGAGGTAATTTCCTTCCATGGTTCAGCCATTGTGAATTTGCCCATGCTGTAGTTAATGACTCCACCTCTACCTGCATGATTGCAAACAACCCTGACTAAACTCAGTAGGTTACAAGAAAACAAACAAAGATATGAAGATATATAAAGTGGGAGGAAGACTTGTCAGGGAGACAGGGGAGAGAGGAAGGAAAGAAAAGGAGAAAGACAATGAAAGAAAATCAAAAAGAAGACAAAATACAGAGGTTGCTGTGAAAAGGATATAAGTGATTTTGAATAACTAACTCTCTTTTAGTGTGGAGCCTACCTCCTCTAAGTGAATTTTTCCTTTTCCATCCATTATCCATGTTTTCTAATCCTCAGCTTTATAACAATTTTCACTTCTTACACTTTATAACCCGACACTCTCCTTTTGTTTTAAGAATTATGGATGTCAAGATGTTGATATAGCTGTCTCCTGAGAGATTCTGCCAGAGCCTGACATATACAGAGGTGGGTGCCCTCAGCCAACCATTGAACTGATAATGGGATCTCCAACAGTGGAGTTAGAAAACAGACTGAAGGAGCTGAAGGGGTTTGCAACTCCATACGAAGAACAACAATGTCAACAAACCAGAGTTCCCAGGATCTAAACCACCAACCAAGGAGTACACATGGAGGGGCCCAGCTGCATATGGAGCAGAGGATGGCCTTGTTTCTGCATCAATGGGAGAAGAGGCCCTTGGTCCTGTGAAGGCTCAATGACCCAGTGTAGGGGAATGCAAGAATGGGTAGGTGGGAGGTGGGGGTGGGGTGGGGTGGGGTAGGTGAGTGGAGGGGGCACACCCTCATAGAAGCAGGTGGAGGGGAATGGGATGGTGGGCTTCTGGGGGTGGGAAATCGGGAAAGGGGATAACATTAGAAATGTAAATAAATAAAATATCTAATGAACAAATCTGAACCCATTTTTTAAAAACAATTGCATGACAACAACCTGATGAGTACATCTCTATTGAGATGGTTGCTTTCTGATGCACAGGACACTGCTCAGCTTGAATGGAAGAGTGCATGTGGAAAAGATTAGACCTTCCATGTGCAGCTTCTTCTAGTCTACCATAAGTCATCCCCACGGTAGTTTACAACACTTACTTTATTGTTAGATGTATAGAATAAAATTCAAATCCAGCTTGAATTTACTCAATTGCAATCATTTCAAAATTTAGATGGAGAATCTTCAAAATGAGTAACCTTAGTATTAAAGAAAGAAAACTTTTCCTGAATTAAAAACTTCTGACTGCCCTCCAAAAGGTCCAACAAGCAGCTGAAAGAGTCAGATGTAATTATTTACACCCAACCAATGGACTGAAGCTGATGTGGTTGAATTAGGCAAAAGCTGGAAGAAGCTGAGGAGGTGGGCAACCCTATAGGAAAACCAGCAGTCTTAACTAACCTGGACCCCTTAGAGCTCAGACACTGAGACAGCAACCAGGAAGCATACACTAGCTAATTTATGATGCCCCAACACATGGACAGCAGAGAAGATTCACTGAACTCTCAAGAGACTTGAGGCCCCAGGGAGTGGGGAGGTGGCAGGGTGGGGACATCCTCTTGGAGATGGGGTGGGGAGGACCTATAGGATGTGGAACAGTCAAAGGGTGGGCCAGGAGGGGGATAAAGACTGGGCTGTAAAAAAAAAAAGATTAAAGAATAATAAAAGAAATAAAGAAAGCCATTTGGATGATGCATAATAAACCTTGTTTTTATTTATCTTCATTCTTTAATAATTATTTTATTTATTTACATCCCAAATGTTGCCCCCTAACTGACCCCCTCGAAGAATTCTTCCTCTTTTCCTCCTCCCCTTCACCTCTAATAGAGTACTCTCTCCATATCTGCTCTTCCTTGAATCCAACTAT
>JADRCD010206511.1:0-13278 GCA_019843815.1 Montemys delectorum
TCTACACGAGATATTTTACAGATTACCATGGAAACGGTAGATACAGCTTAAAGGTCCATGTCCAGGCAAGAAAAAACAAAGCCAGACTAAGCTTAAGACAAAATAACAAGGCTTTATATATACCCGGCTATGTTGAAAATGGTAAGTAGAATTAAAACAGATATGAGTTAGCTGCAGATAGATAGATAGATAGATAGATAGATAGATAGATAGATAGATCAAACACAGTATAGAGGAACGCCCATGCAAGTATATAATTATGGAGTCATCCTTGTGATTTAAAACAATATTCATGTCAATGCACCCAGCATAAATGACATTTCCACATTTTTTTCTTACTATCTTCTTCAGTTTGTTTCATTTCCAATGAAAACTTTATTTCCTGACCTCATGGAACAAACCCTGTGGTAAATGCTAAAGCTGAATGAAACACAATTATTGTTGCCACAGAACTCAGGTGAAGGTGGTAGGTTAAGTGGCGTCAAAAATCAGTTTAACCTACCACATTTTAAAATGATATTTAAGCAAGCTTTTCACCCCCTTATTATTTTAACATTTATCTCTATGTGCACTGGTGCTTTGCCTGTATGTATATCTGAAGGTGTCAGATCCCCAAGAAGCGAAGCCACAGACAGGTGTGAGCTGCTGTGTGGGTGCTGGGTACTGAACCCGGGTCCTCAGGAAGAACAGCCAGTGCTGTTCTTAACCCCTGAGCCATCCATCTATCCATCTTCCACTTCTCAGTGTCTGAAACCTGAACAGATGTAAGGTCAGCATGAGGTAACGCACAGACAATATGAGAGTCACGAATCCCTGGGGGTGGCTTTTACAGGTGAAATTGTACTGAATCCACCCAGACCGGAAGTCCCAGAGGAAGCCACAGAGGCTGCAGTGGAAGACTTCAGCAGACTCACCTCTGGAGGCTCGTTCACTGTGTCTGGAGCGCCCCCTGGTGGCGACCACGCTCACGTGTTCCCACCCAGCAAAGTCACAGACCTGGAGGCAGAGTTTGCAGAAGATCATCTTCACCTTACATGGACGGCCCCTGGCCGGGTCCTCGATAAAGGAAGAGGTGAGTCTCAGAGAAATTTAAAGTTTCTAAATGAAATCGCATTGGCCTTTACTCCCAAAGCTTTTCTAATGTAGAATTTATGGGGTGTATAGGCCATTATTCACTTATGTTTAAAAGTAAAAAGTGAACTTCAGGAAAGCTGGAATTGGCCAAAGTTATTCCTGTATTTTTTTACTTAAAACTCTAAAACCATCTCTAAGATTAATACCCTGCCCCGAACCTCTGCTGCCTGTCTGGGTGACCTTGAAATTACTTTAAAACAAACACTAGCAGCTTTCTGCTACAGCCTTTGTTTCCTAAGGACAATTTTCTAAGCATTTCTATACTTAGGCAATTCTATTCGTTGATTGTTGAGTTTTCAAATACAATCAAGTTTCTAGGGACAACCTCTACTCTCAGTCACCAATTAATCGCAAAAGGCACACAAGCACTTTCAAATAGATGAAGGTGATAGACGGACAGATGACAGACGGCTAGATCCACCTACACAGATTACAAGGTTTCTGTGGAAGAGACCAGAATGGAGGGGGACAGCTTGTCAACAGGTAAACTGAAGGTTAACCATAAACAGAGGCTTTAGCTAGGCCCTGGGCAGGCGTGCAGATTGACTCCAAAGTGAAGCTTCTCAACACACACCCAAAACATTTTCACAGTTCCTGAAAACATTAAAAACAAACCCATGTAGATAGCATGTAGTTCAGTGCTTGCCTAGCACACGCAGGCCCTAAGTTCAATTTCCAGCACTACATACAGGTAATTAATAAACAAACTTATATAAAAAAAAAAAAAGCCCACACCAAAATAGGACATGAGATGTTTCTCCTCTCACATTTCAAAACATAAGAAGATATTTTGATATCACTATCAATGACTGAGGTAGATTACTAACGTCAGTATCAGTGTGTGAGTCGACACTCGTATGGGCCTCCTCCTTTCCTTTCCTGATGAAGTAATAGTTTTTTTAAAAAGCATTACAGACAGCCACTAACTACTATGTACTACTTATTAGTAGAGCTAAACATTTTCATGCATTTATCATTTATAACTCTCACCACTAGAATAGGGGCCATTCCAAGAGTGAGTTTAAAAAACTAAATACGTTTCACACATTTAAAAACTGAAGCTGGGGGCTGGAGAGATGGTTCAGTGGTTAAGAGCACCAACTGCTCTTCCAAAGATCATGAGTTCAAATCCCAGCAACCACATGATGGCACACAACCATGCATAATGAGATCAGATGCCTTCTCTGGAGTGTCTGAATGCTACTGATCAGGGAGCCTTGGTGATCTCTCAATCCACGGAGAAACCGGGGTCCTGGTAATCAGGTGGGCAAGGAGTTGGCAATTGAAAAAATGGCAGACACAACACAAGGAAGTGCAGGATCTGAAGGTATATTCTCAAAATTAGGCATCAGACCTCTATGGTCATTACAAAAGAAAAAGAAGAGTCAGGAGTCTCAGTGGTGAAAGTACATCTGAGGACATCTGAAAACACAATGGGTCTAAAGCAGCAGCTGCCTCCTCTGGATGGGCACAGCACCCCCGGGCTCTGAGTGTTCGGGCCTGTCCAGGGCCTGGTGGAGTGCTGGGGAGCTGCTGGTGAGCCAACCAGGAGGGTAGAGACTTGAATGGCCTCCAGGACATTCTCTCGCAGCACACACATATACACTCTACGCTCACAGTCTAGCCTACCCTTAGTAAACACACACTATGATAATCTTCTGGGCTAGTAGAGATATGCCCCAGGGATCTCATTCTTCTATTCCCTGGGAGTGGCTTAGCTGCAGTTCTAATGTGGTCTGCCCTACATGAATGAAATGAGGATTCTAGCTAACCTTGCCCTGGGATTATCAACTCCCATTCTGTAAATTTCAATGCCCTACCCCCTTCATTATCTCCCTAACAATTCTGGAGGCAATTAGTCTGAATGTGTAACATTCCCTACAAAATTCCAAGCCAGGGTTCGGCTAAGATGTTGGAACATTGATGAATGTCAGACAGCAATGTCTAATTTTGTTTAGCTATTAGTGAATCCTTGCACACAAGACCTTCCATTGACTATTGCAAGAACAAATCTGGGTAGACTTCTGAGTTAGAGAACACCAACAAATGAATTCCAGGAGGCTTTCTTCTTTTAAAGCTGTATGCCTCAGATCCATGGTCAAGCCTTCAAGCCTGACATGCAAATTTCACTGGAGTGGGCATGGCATCTGAAGACAGCTACAGTGTACTTACATATAATAAATAGATAAAACTTAAAAAAAAAATAACTAAAGCTGAGGGAGGGGCTGGGAGGTGGCCTGGTAAGGAAAAGAGCTTGCTGCCCTGCCTAAGCCTGGACCCCATAAAAACTGGGCATGGTGGGGCATACCTGTAACCCCACACTGAGTTGGGGAGCAGAGACAGGCACCTGAGAGAGGGTTGTCACTGCCCAGGTATAACACCTCGAACAGCTAGTTCTGGTTGCAAATATTTTAATTCAAACCAGAAACTTTTAAAATAGAAAACTGCACTAAGTTCTTGCAATTTAAGATGAAGAATTTTTAAAGACCATTTCTTTCGACATAGAGACCAAAGGAGTAAGATAAGCAAAGCCAGTCTCTGACCCTCATATACACACATTGAAACTGGAGAGGAGACAAATTAAAAAATAATAGAGGAGCTGTAGAGATGGCTCAACAAGCAAGAGCATTGGTTGTTTTTCCAGAGGACCCAGGTTCAATTCCTAGCACCTACAAGGCAGCTCACGATCATCTGTTACTCCAGCCCTAGGGCACTCTATTCTGGTCTCCTTTACACCAGACATGCACATGGTGCTCAGACATACATGCAGGCAAAACACCCATACACATAATAAATAAGTATTAACAATAAGTTCTAAGAAAGTAGAGTAAAATTAAGGACTGGTGGAGGTCATCCTAGGTCCTCAGCACACATTTAGTTAGTGTTTATCCGGCCTCTGTGACCTTTGTCTCCCCTCCTCTATCCTCCTCCCAGATTTCCCTCTGAGTACTCCCCCATTGCTCCTTCCTTCAACTTGATAAAAAGTCACAGAGGACATTTAGGGTCTTCACAGCACATGAATATTATGTGTTCCCTGCTCTGATCTAAAACTGAACTTCGCTCTGTTTTTTCTAAATGGAAACCTAGATTCTGGGTGGAAGGCTGGTCTTGTATCAATTTAGCTAGGGTTTCACCCCTGTGAAGAGACACCATGACCACAGCCACAGCAACTCTTATGAAGGACAACATTTAATTGGGGCTGGCTTGCAGCTTCAGAGGTTCGGTCCATTATCATGATGGGAAGCATGGCAGCATCTAGGCATGGTGCTGGAGGAGCCAAGAGTTCTACGTCTTGATCCAAAGGCAACCATGAGAGAAAGATTCTCTCCCTCACTGGGTAAACCATGGGCATAGGACCTCAAAGCCCACTCCCACAGTGACCCACTTCCTCCAATAAGGTCACACCTATTCCAACAAGGTCAGACCTCCTAATAGTGCCATTTCCCATGGACCAAGTATATTCTAACCACAGCATTCCACTCACTGGCCCCCATAGGCTTGTTCAAAACTATGGGCCATACCCAGCCATAGCATAATGCAAAATAAATTTTGTCCAACTTTAAAAGTTCCCATAGTTTATAGTAGTCTCAATGTTAAAACTCCAAAGTTCAAAGTTCGAAGAACCTCTTCTGAGATTCTTCCAATCAATAAACTGTAATCCCCAGTAAAATGAAAATCAAAGAGCAGATCATATACTTCCAATGTCACAGGATATATATTACCCAAAATGTCATAGTCAGGATATCAAAGCAAGACCAAAAGCCAGCTGACAACCTCCAAAACTCTGTATCTCTGTATCTCCATGTTTGATAATAAATATTTATTTATTATATATAATAAATAAATAAATCTTAAAAAAAAAAAAGAACTCCAACTCCTCTCATCTTTGTTGACTGCAACACAATTCTTCTCTCTTCTTGTGAGCAGCTTTCCTCAGCAGGTGTCTGTAGATCCAACAGCTCAAGCATCTTGGAGTATCCAGGGCAACTCCATGTTCACAGCTTTTTGTTCCAATGTCTGGGACCCACACATGATATTCTGGGCTCCTCCAAAGGGCTGACGGTCACTTCTCTAGCTCTGCCCTCTGTAGCACTCTAGGCTCTGGTTGACTCCACCCCACTGCCGCTGCTGTTCTTGGTGATCTTGGTGGCATCTCCAATATGCTGAGGTCTTCCTCTGGAACTAGGCTTCACTAGTAGCCTCTCATAGGCTCCCTTTATGGTGCCAAGCCTCAACTTCTTCACATGACCCCTTCAGTCCTAGGCTGTCAACTGCAACTGAGGCTCCACCTTCACAAATGGCCTTTCCTGGACTCTCACAGTCCCAAGCCTCAGCTGCTCTTCATGACATCTTCGTGTCCTCAAAACCAGTACCACCTGGGTTACTCTCTCACATGTCCAGCTGCCAGTGAGATGCCTATCTCTGGAACACAGCTTCTTTGTGCTCTCAGAAAACTATTCCCACAAATCAAATAACCCTCAACGCCACTGTCTTCCATGATTCTACTAGAATGGCCCATTAAGCCCTACTTTAAGCATGCCACTGCTTTGCAAAGTTCCAAAATCCACATTCCTCCAAACAAAAGCATGGTCAGGCCTATCATAGCAATGCCCCACTCTTGGTACCAACTTCTGTCTTAGCATTTCACTGGTGTAAAGAGACACTATGACCAAAGCAACCCTTACAAATAACATTTAATTGGGACTGGATCACAGGTTCAGAGGTTCAGTCCATTATCATCAAGGCAGGAGCATAGCAGCATGCAGGCAGACATGGCACTGGAGGTCTTGGGAGTTCTATGTCTTGTTCCGAAGGCAAACAGGAGAAGCCTGAATCTCTCAGGCAGCTAGGACGAGGGTCTCAAAGTTCACCCCCTACAGTGACACACTTCTTTCAACAAGGCCACACCTACTCCAACAAGGCCACACCTCCTAATAGTGCCATGTCCCAGGGTTAAGCCTATTCAAGTGACCACATATATGATACTGAATTAAGCTTTTCTGTGATACTGAAACTGGACATTTTGTTTTCTGATAACAGTTTGTACACTTGTTTTTAAAGTCAGTGAGCTGGCTGATAACCAGACACAAATGGTATCTGGGCTCTCAGTCTAAAGCTTGAATGCTCTGCTCAGAACTCCCACAGGTGCAGGGCAGAGGCAGAGACTCATCCTCAGGATGCTAAAATGTGATGTCTCTCTCTTCCAGCACATAGATACGTCATCAGGATGAGTGGGCGTTTTCTGGATCTCCAAGAAGATTTTAGCAACGCTACTTTAGTGAATACTTCCAGTCTGATACCTAAAGAGGCTGGCTCAAAAGAAACATTTAAGTTCAAACCAGAAATGTTTAAAATAGCAAATGGCACCCAGGTCTACATTGCAATCCATGCCTACAATGAAGCCGGTCTCTCCTCGGAGGTCTCCAATGTCGCACAGGTTGTCAAGTTTATTCCTCCAAAACATAGTATTTCTGCACCAGGTCCTGATATTTCTGCAATCTGTCTGACAATTTGGGGGGTGGCTGTGATTTTTAACTCTATTTTAAACTAGAAGATATACTAGCACTAAAATGCAATCTTGTACATATTTGCTAAGTGCTTCTTTAGAATGTGTTTACTGAACTCAATTTCTGCCTGTCAACAATTGTAATATAGAAGTTCATATTCAAAGTTGAAAATTCCCTGAGTTAACTAACACTGATTCTTTTGCTATCTGTAGATCAAGATTAACATTTCCTCACTTGGTTTCTTAAGTGTCCCATTTACTATGAAAATAAGATATCCATTCTCTTTCCACAGTGTGATGCAAATTCACTTTGTATATTAACAAAATTAAAATTCATATAAGTCAACTGAAAACAATTATGCATGTATAACATCAAATGATTTGTAGTTGAATTATTTGTAAGACAGTTAATAAAGAATACTTTCTGCTTATATAAGTGAAATCAAAAGGGACTATGAAAGTAGTTTGTAAAGAAAAGTGGTCAAAAGCAGTCGTAAAGTCAAATGTCATTTGTCACTAACAGTGTTTCATCAGTAGTCCGCACGAAGTGACTAGCAAGAGTGACTTGCAGGTATCACAATGACAGTTGGTTTCTGTCCTGGGGCCATCCATCACTTGATCTTAACAGCATCACCAAGATGTGCTATTACAATTGGGACTTTTTTTTTTCCCCCACTGTTGTAGCTTTTGCATCTAGAGCAAAACTTAATATGTAGTAGATAGTCAATAAGTGCTTGTTAAATAATTAATGATTTTGTACTCTCAGAGAAAAAACAAATTGCCCCAATCACATCAACTATATCCCTACAATATCATGGGCATGTGAGAACTTAAAGAACTTAAATGTATACTTTATCCTTATAATCCCAATACTTAAGAGGCTGAGGCAGGAGGATCACAAGATTGATACCAGTGTGGGTTACACAGTAAGACATCATCCCAAAATATCAAATAAACAAACTGCAGATTAGTTTTTAAATTAAAACCAGAAGGCTGGAGAGATGCCTCTGCAGGAAAGCACTGGGCTGCCCCTCCAGAGGACCAGGGTTCATTTGCAGCACCCCTGTGAAGGCTCATGCCCTTACATAACCCTAGATTTGGGGATACAATGCCCTCTTCTCCCCTCTATGGGCACTGTACACATGTGAGATACATAGACACTCATGTAGGCAAAGCATTGATACACATGAGATTTTAAAATTAAAACTTAAAAGTAAAAATCTCTAAATATTCAGCAGTAAGGACCCCCACAAGAACAACGTGAGGGACTCATTTGATCCGCCCTTCCGCTGGCCTGGTTACTTCCTGTTGCTATAATGAAACATGGACTAAGATTAACTCATAGGGAGGAAGGATTTGCTTGGTTTACATGTCCCAGTCCCAGTCTATCACTGCAAGAACCCAGGGCGGGAACCATAGAGAAATGCTACTTACTGACTTGCTCACTCCGACATGGTCAGCTGGCCAACCCACAGCCACCTGCCCAGGAGTGACACCATCCCCCGTGGACTGGGCCCTCTCCCATCTGTCATCAGTCAAGAAAACGCCCTCAACGACATCAAAGACAAGCTCAAGGGCCACTCTGATAGAGGAAATTTTTCAGTTGGGGTCTCCTCTTCCCAGGGGACACGAGTTTGTATCACGTTGACAAAAAAAAAAAAAAAAAAAAAAAAAATCTTACCAACATATACATAACTACATTAAACCTATTTCAAACACATACTACCAAGTAAGGAGGAAAATCACAGGACAGATAAGGTGTTACATAATGTACCTAAATTAAAATATAAAATATTCTAAATTTGTTTGTGAATATAAGTAAGTAAGTAAGAAACACACTAAACTCTTCATGGAGATCCTAAGATGGAGACAAGAACGCAGTTTAAGCTAATGGTATTGGAGTTTTTAAAGATTTGTTGTATTTTGAAGTCATGGGTATGTGGGAGGGTTATCAGCACCTCAGCTAAGGTGTCAACAAAGGCCAGAAGACGGTGTCTGAGCCCTGGAAGCTGGAGTTGCAGAGCCTGGACGTCGCACAATAGGGGTGCTGCAATCTGAACTCTGGTCCTCGGTAAGAGCAGCAAAGGCTCTTGACTGCGGATCCACCTCTCCAACCCATAATGATATTGGTTTTGTTTCCTTGACCGAAACAGCAATGTTTTAACTCTACATGTTGGTTCAGTGCAAAATAAGTTGTTGTAATTCTTAGGTTTTCAACGAAAGTGCAGTTTTTCATTTTTTAAAATTAAATATTACTCTTTATATGTAAACTGTCTATTGATGCATTCAGGCATACATGGGCACTGGCATTGGGTAATCCACCATGACCCAAATATAACAGGTTTTAGCTATACTGATTTTGTGTTGCTCTCAGATGCACAAAAATAATACATGGATTTGTTGAACTATAAATGGCCACAGCAAATAGCATGTATTTTCTTATTTACCCTTCCTATCCTCACCACAGGCAGACCTTAGGCGATATTTCCGCTTCATCAATGAGAGAACTAAAGATCAGAGATACAAAATGACTTGCCCACGATCAAACTAAGACTACAAATGGTGTTGCTGACAACCACAAACTGTATAGTCACAAACACTGTCCTCATCCCATGACTCTCTAATCCATTCCCCAAGTCAGCCTCTTCATCTACCTGACATAGGCAAAACCCTGATGTTAACAACTCCCGTTATCAAAACACCCTTAGTGTTTAGAAATATGTATTTTCATGAATAGTCACAAATAGTTAACAGGTTAAAGTTTTAAGAATGGTTATTTAATAACTTTAAAATCTAGTTTTCAAAATAATTATCTCATTTGGAATATTTTATTGAGATTCTGTGTGTGTGTGTGTGTGTGTGTGTGTGTGTGTGAGTGTGTGTGTGTATAAGCATGTATGCACGCAAATATAAAGGTCTTACAGAAACGGGTTCTTTACTTCTGTCCATGTGGGTCTTAGGAATCAAAGTCAGGACATCAGGCACGCCGGCAAGCGCCCTTACTGCCTGAGCCCGCACTGCACCCCGGCAAGCGCCCTTACTGCCTGAGCCCGCAGCACACGCCAGCCTTTCAGAGGCTTTCACTGCTGTTATTTGAGGATAAACAGGATTCAACATTAAAATATTAGTAATGTATCTGCCTTGTATTTGGCACTCAAGAAAATGTTACTACCTTTTATGTCTCAGACATTTTACAGTTGAGAGAGTTTAAGGCTTAATGAAAAAAACAAATTTTCTATAGCACAAGAGAATTCTAACTTTCATACTGAATATACAACCACAAAACAGCTACAACCTCAGTTTCAAACATATTGACAAAAGCATTCTCTCTCTTCATTAGAGGAACATAGAAGCTTACAATAGCTTAACTGCAATTTTACTCAACACTTTAATTGTAAAACAATTAACTTTTTAGACTATCTGACATCTATCTAGTAGAATCATCCCAGACATTCAAAATATATAAAATACACACTTGTATTTAAAAAAAAAAACTAATAGCCTTCGAAGTAAAAGACTAATAACGTAATCACTAATACATTTTTGTTTTCTCTGCTAATTGTTTTGTTGTTGCTGATGCTGCTGGCCTTGTTGTTTGAAACAGAGTCTTACTAAGTATGTCACCCTGGCTAGCCTGGAACTTTCTTTGTAGACCAGGCTGCCCTTAAACAGAGATCCACCTACCTCTGCCTCTCGAGTGCTGGAATTAGAGGGTTGTACCACCACACCTAACCCCTAGCCATATGAGAATTTAAAAATTATAGGTTGTTTATCAACTCAAGGTAACATGAAACATCATTTTAAGATTTCTATACTTCATTCCATTGATCTGGGTGACTAGGAAAGCCATTAAATAAAATGTGCATGACTTTCCTGTAGTTCAGCAGATTTTGTTCTTTATCCTAAGATTAGTGAAAAGACATTAATGGTTGAAAGCAAAGGAGTAACTTAGTGAAAACACTGTTTAAATTTGGAATGGTTTTCTAATTATGAGCTAATTGGAAAGTTGTCTTTTGATGGGCTACTTGCTAAGACTGAAGAAATATTGTTAATTTTTCTTTAGATGCATTAATGGTATTATAGTAATATTTAACAAGAAAGTTCATACCTTTTTAAGATTTAATGGATAAGATGAAAGGAAATTTTATGACACCTGTGCATAAGCAGATCCTCAGACGGAGGCAACAGTGTTAAAGAAAACAATAAAGAAATGACAAGGGGGACAAGCAGGAGAGGGTTCTAAAGGAAATACTGCACGTAAAGTTAACACATCAAAGCAGTTCCTGGTCCATGGGGAAATTCTGAACACACTGTCTTACAGAGATGCCTGAGATGAAAACAGTATAGAAAAATCACTGCTAGAAGAAGAAAAAATAGTTCTTGGACACAGTGGTAGAAAGAGCCATGTTTGAGTGATCCCGGATAAATGGAGATTCATTGCCACAGAGGCAGTGATTGCTAACCGTGTTCTCAAGGTTTTGACCTTCACTGCTATGGGAAGGAAGGAGATGAGAAGTGGGCCAGGGTCAGCAGGTGACTAGCGGCAGTATCTGTGTGATTGTGACAATGAGGGAGCTGAGGTTCCATTCAGGAGGGCCCGTGGACATATTTAAATGCTGGAGGGGGGGCCGGAAATTAAAAGACAGATAAGTACGTACGTTCTACAGCAGTAAAGGCAGAGTTCAAGGCGCTCGGGGAAAGGACTGATCACTGATATCAGAGGAAGTTTTTATTGTGGCAGGAATAAACAAAATGGTTGTCTGGGCTGTGCAGGATCCCAGCACTCAGGAGAGGGGCCAGCATAACCTAGAGAGACCCTGTCTCCAAAACAGACAAATAAATAGAGAAAAAAGAAAAACCTCATACAAAGCAACTGTGCCCCTCCCCCCTCCTCTATCCCACCTGTCCCTCTGTCCATCCATCCCTCATTCTCTTACTCTGTGGCTCACATTCCCACACTTAGACCTGTGTCACACATGCTTCATCTATATTTACAGAGAGAGACACTAATGAATGTCAGCACTGGCTAATTCTGAGTTTTTGAGGATTGGTTGCCCTCATCACTGTGCATTTCTGTGCTATTTGACTATTTTAATAGCCATACATTGTATCCATTGAATCAGTAAAGTATTTGTCTTAAAACCCAAAAATGATATAAGCCAGAAATGTTACATGTATGTAGGCATGTATACACACATGCTCATCTAAGACACATCCATGTTAGGCAAAACTATACACAGACAGAGACTGAAAACGCAAGCAGTAGAGAAAGCTACAAATGCGCAGCCCTCCCACCCTTTCTTCTCCAGTATCCCCACAGACTCTGCCAGCAGCCACCACAGCACACAGACAGTGGAGAGTTGGCTCAGGTCCAGAGTTCAGTTCTCACTGCTGCAGGGTGGGAAGTAACAGTAGAGGGAGCTACAGGGTCTATAGCTCCGCTGGATTTCTCCTCTGGCTTCTGAGTGCACCAGGCACACAAGTGGTCCTTGGACACACATACAGGCAAAACACTCAAACACAGGTTTTTTAAAAAAAAAAAACAAAAACAAAAACAAAAAAACAAAACAAAACAAAAAAACCTTTCTATAGCATATAACGTACAGACACTCTTGGCTGCTATTGTTCCTTAGTAATATATAGTGAAATTCACACAGATAATTTGACTTTTTAGTTTTTTGTCTAAAACGGCACTAAATAGCAAAAAATAGTCACATGTCAAAAGCTAGACAACAGAAGAAACTGCTTGCTTTATCACCTTTGACCAGGGTTCACGTGCAGCTCCACTCCATCCCCATTTTTCCTATAAGTTTGGTTTTCTTTCAGTTGGGAATGGAACCCATGGCTAACACTTATGCTTGGAAAATTCTACCCACTGAGCTCCATCTCTGAATTTCCTCGATTTTTTTTTCAGTTATATAACTGATCTAAAACCTGAAGAGAAGTTCCAGGGAGCGTAGCACTCCTTCGGTTCCTGCAGGACAACAGCAGAGCAAATGTTAATCGCTGCCTGCCCTCTAAGTACTCTCTCCTTCTTTGCTAGCACAAGCTCTATTTTGTTCAAGACAACAATACGTACTGTTAAAGACCAGACCTACTATTCTCTCACAAATGCTCTTAGTTTTTTAACAAGGCACATTGCATTTATTAGAGCTAACTGCCGTTGTGAGGACCTAAATGGCCCAGTTCTCACTAATGAACTGAAAATGAAAGTTTACTAGCTGGGGGTTATGGAATGCTTGATTTCAAAAGGAGAAAGGGACACGAAGCTGCTGTGGGTTTGGCCTTTACCCTTCATTTCCCTTTTAGGTTGAGAATATATGTATGATACTGGCGGTTCCGGAGGCATCTTGAAATGCCAAAATGAAAGTTACATAACAAGAATTATAAAACAGAATCTATCTGACAGTGGTTTGATCCCCAGGATAAGGGAAGGGGGGAGAAGGAAAAGAAGGGAGCAACAAGAAAGCAAAAAAACAAAGACAGGAGGATGATGGGTTTGAAGCCATCCTCGGGTACCTGAAGCCAGCCTAGGTCACATTCGGCCTATTCTCAGAAAACAGAAAGTAAATTAGCTGAATGCAGCGCGAGCGTGTGTGTGTGTGTGTGTGTGTGTGTGTGTGTGTGTGTGTGTGTGT
>JADRCD010206511.1:13288-37277 GCA_019843815.1 Montemys delectorum
GTGTGTGTGTGTGTGTGTGTGTGTGTGTGTGTGTGTGTGTGTGTGTTGGGGTGGAGGGGGAGAGGTGGCTCATGTCTTTATCCCACGGCTAGGAATTGGAAGGTTGAGGCCCTGCCAGATGGTAGGTACTCAGGAGTGAATGAATGTCTAAGTGGGTAGGAACCCTGTCTTTCTTCTCTTTGGTCTCTCTGAAATGCTCTCACATGCCTTTGCAGGGGATGGGAGATATTTCCAAATATGCCTCAGATGACCGACCACAAGCCACCACAGGGACTGAACTCTTCAGCACCTACTCAATGCCTGACACACAGTAGGTCCTCAACAGTGAGTCAAGGTATAATAGGGGAGGGAACAATAAAGACAATCCCGTTCCGCAAAGGTTGGCTAGGTATCTACTCAAGCCATAGGTAGCCCCTTGACACCAGACTCAATACAGGAAATCCCGGCCAATGATTCCATAGTGTCAGTTCTGTCTCCTTTTAAGGAACGTTTTTTTTTCTTTTGGTTTTTCGAGACAGGGTTTCTCTGTGTAGCCCCTGGCTGTCCTGGAGCTCACTTTGTAAACCAGGTTGGCCTCGAACTCAGAAATCCGCCTGCCTCTGCCTCCCAAGTGCTGGGCATTAAAGGCGTGCGCCACCACCGCCCGGCTGTCCATGCTTTTCGGAGGAACTTTTGTCCACGCCGTTTCTGTCACGGATACTCACTGAGACGCCCTGGGAGAGAATCAGGGTGAGACGGAGCCGCAGCCCAGGAGGCTCCTGTTCTGCTAAGAACTTCCACTGATGCTCTCTGACCCTGGCTTGCGGTTCAGTGAGCCTCCAGGGTCGCAGTTAGGAGAGCCTCCGCAGCGACTCCACCCAGCGGTAGATGCTCGGCCAGCCAGCAGGGGCCGCTGTCCCCGCGAGAGCCTCCGCCGCGACTCCGCCCAGCGGTGTGGCTCCTCGGCCAGCCAGCAGGGGCCGCTGTCCCCGCGAGCGCCTCCGCCGCGACTCCGCCCAGCGGTGTGGCTCCTCGGCCAGCCTGCAGGGGTCGCTGTCCCCCGCGAGGCCACCCCGCCCCCACGCCCGCGCGGAGGCCACGCCCCCCTCCGCGCCGCCTGGTTTTCCGCCGCGGTTGCGCGGCGGCGGGGCGGCGGTGGGTTCCTCCGGACGCGACCTCCGTGCGGGCGGCGCGCCGCGGCTCGGCGACGCGACAGGTCCCCCACCCCCACACCCCGCCGGCGTGTGGGCGGCGGGGCGCGCGCTCGCCCGCGCCGGCCCTCTCCCCTCCCCCTCAGGAAACGACAGCTGCGCGGGGCTGGCGCCGCCTCCCGCCACCTACCACGTCCGCCCCGCCGTCGCCCCGGCGCCCCAGCCCGGCCGCGGCGCTCCCCGCCTCCTCGCTAGCCCAGCCGGCGGCTCTGCCCGGCGCCCCAGCCCGCCATGAACATCATGGATTTCAACGTGAAGAAGCTGGCGGCCGACGCGGGCACCTTCCTCAGCCGGGCCGTGCAGGTACGGCGGCGGCGGCGGCGGTTGAGGCCGGGGGGAGTGGTGGCGCCGGGGAGGGCGAGCGGAGGGCGGGTCGCGGACGGCGTCGCCCCGGGACCCCGGCCTCCCGATGGGCGCGGCCTGGCGCCCGGCTCGCCCCACCGCCTCCCCGCGCCCGGCGTCCTCGGCCCGGGACACCTTGGGTTCACCCCGGGGCGGAGGCCTCGCTGCCCCGGCCGGCGAGGCAGGGCACGCCGGCCGAGCACCTTCGCGCCACCCCCCACCCTTCCCAGCGCTGGCGCTCGCCCTCGCCCTCCGGGGCCGAGTCTAACCGGGGAGGGAGTTTCCTTTTCCTGCCCCTCAGCGCCGAGGAGGCTGCCAGCCCTCGCTGCCCCTGGAAGGATGGTCCCAGAGCTTAGCAACCCGTGGGGGGAAATGGAGATTGCCTGTCCCTGTCGGTGTCTTCGGCTTCACCAAGGACACCGGGGGTGAGGGGTGCTATGGCCCGTTCCCCTAAGTGGGCTATAGGGCAGGGGGTGAGAGGAGGACGCGGTTCACGTGGTTGTGGCCCTGGTCGCTTTGGAGGGGACCAGGCACGCTTGGCTTCAGGCACACTTGGAGAGGAAAAGTTCACTGCGTCTCCTTGTTCTGTGATCAAGGAAGTGTCAGCCATAGGGAACTTGGGCAGATATTTACAGTCAACACCCACATTTATGCAAACTCAGTTAAACCTCCGAGCAGACATCCGTACGTGAATTTCACCGCACGGCTTGTAAACGATCTGGTATTGAAGTTAGTGACATAGGGTGGCAGCTGCCCTCTGCTCTGTGAGGAGGAAACAAAAGCAGTGCCCCACGGGCCAGAATCCCACCGAAATAAAGCAACCTCGAGTGTTGCTTTATTTCTTGTTCATCCTTTAATTTTACTGGCATTGTGATTATCATATTGCGTTATCCTTGGCAAAAGAATCAGACAGTTCCCCAAGGTAATGACTGCCTGTCTAGGAAAAATAGTATGACGAGCAGTTTACTGTGCATTGAACATACTAGCTGCAGCCCCTCTCTGTCACTTGGCCAGAGAGGCATTGTTAGCCCTCCCTGAAAAGGGGAACAGCCGCGAAGAGGGTAAATAACTTGCTCAACTTGCTTGGCTAGCACACAACCGAAGTTGCCCTCTGACCCACTAGCATACAAGAAGCTTGTTTTCCCCTCAGAATGATCATCGCAGGGTTAAGACATGTAGAATAGCAATATGATGTGGCCCCAAAAGAACTTAAAGATCATTTAGTAAAATCTGAACACTATATTACCAACAGTGAGTAACTCTTAGGGATGGGAAATCCCATCTCGATTTTGATTCCCTGGACCAATGTACTGAGTGACAAGCTCCTCTGCATACTTAGCCCTTTCTCCTCCTCCCCAGAAGTGTGTCCTTAAACAATTGGGGGATGAGATGGGATCGTGTTTGACTTAACATTGACTTCATTAGGACCAGAGGCTGTAGTAACTTTTGTTTATTGTTGCTTACCTGGTACTCCAGGTATTTAATGTGACACTACATAATCCACAGTTTAATACAATTATGTGTCTCAGATACATAATACATAATAATTCAATCTAAATTATTGAAAGACTCAATTTTAGAAAGTAAATCTAGAAAATTTCATAGAAATCGTACTTCCCAAATGAGTTTTAGTTGCTAATTGTTTCCTGTTCTTTTTTTAAAAAAGATTTTTTTAAGTTGTATCCTAACATGTGAGCTGCCAAATAATTTTCTCTTCAGTCTTATTCAATCATATCTTCCATATTTAGCTTCACTGATTAAAATAAAATCAGAAGAGTGCTTTTCCTCACAAACCTTCCAGTCCGGCAGCATATGAACATACGGGCGGTGGGAGCCGATAGGGTTCTTACTAGTAGAGGTGTTGGGATCATGCTGCGGTCAGTACAAACAGAGCTGGCCTTTCCATTCTAATGGCATGAGGCACTAAGAAACCTCAGAGAAGTAACGGAGACACAAGTATTTGTGGTTTTTTGCTATTTATTTGGTGTTTATTTTGGAAGAAAGCTATTCCAGACAAACAAGTTCCGAGTACTGGAGAGGCCAGGTGGAAACGAGCTTTGTCCACAGGACCAGCTGAGTACCTGTGACTTAGGTGACGGCGTCGGCTCTCAGATTAGCCCTGGAGGAGGAGGAAAACATGTGAAAAATGACTCTGGATTGTGACTTCAACCATTTCTTAAGGAGGGAATGAAAACTTAAGATTTTAAATGTGTCCTTTATGTTGTCTGTCAGCATTACTTACTGAAAAGTTATGGTTAGACTAGTTTGAGGCTCACTCTACAATTTTTCAGAAGAAAAGACCAGGTAGTTGAAAGCCGATTAGCAGAATGTTGATAGTTGTTGAAGCTGAATTATAAGTAAGGGTTTATGAAGCTCCACTATACTGCTAGGTTTGTTTGTTTGATACATTCTACAGTATTTTTGAACTAAATTTGCAAGGGAAACAAGGTGTTTCTAAATTACATCGTGAAATCCAGAGTGCTGGAATAAATATTAGTTTACAGTAAAGCACTGCCGTCCTGTTCTAGCGTTTCACCAGTAACTGAGTACTACTCTGAGCTATGGTGATGTCTGCACAGTGCCAGAGTGCCAAGTTTCAGAGCTGTGCAGTAACTCTTTATAAGCAAGAAGAGTAGAGAGAAGTAAGCTTTCTCATTCTAAATAATTTCCTTTCAAATAACATTGTACTTTAAAAAAGTGGGCCATTCTCTGGTCACCTTCTGTAGGTACCTACATTTTGCTTAGGCATTTTATTAGAAATTATTCTTCTGTTTTAAATGGAAACATGTGTTCAAAGCAATTCAAATATATAATGGGTAAATTAGCTGTGGTACTTTAAAAATATGTTAGAGTAAAATATATATAAGTGACTGAATTTTACTAACTCCTCCAATGCCTATTATAATGCTCTCAACTCAAAGGCAGTCCCTTTCTTAGAGTGGTGTTTAGGGAGAGTATATAGAGAATTAAACATTCAGTCCTTATGCCATTTTCCTGTGCTGCAGATGAAATAGGGTGAACAACTTGACATCAGATTATGCTTTTGGAGAAGTTGGACTCCCAAATATAAATAAGATCATGGAAAATAATCCTACCTTTTTTTTTTTTTTTTTTTTTTTTTTTGGCTTTTTAAGATAAGGTTTCTCTGTGTAGCCCTGGCTGTCCTGGAACTCACTGTGTAGACCAGGCTGGCCTTGAATTCAGAAATCCGCCTGTCTCTGCCTCCCAACTGCTGGGATTAAAGGGGTGCACCACCACTGCCTGGCATAATCCTACATTTTATAAGTTTACATTTTAGCAAAGAAGTTTAAGTACTTCCCTTTAGAAATACAACACTAGCAGTGGTACTGTGTGTCTGCCCCAGGCCCAGCTTCCACTGTTTTTTTTTTTTAATCCAAGATAGCAGTTAAGCCATCCTTACTTTAGTAATTAACTGAGTATCCTGTGAAAAGGCAGAGTAGTATATAGTTCTGTAAACAAATACACAACAATGAAGCACAACATGGGTATATTTGGATTATGGTAGTAAAATAAAAACTACTAACTTGTTGAGGTCAGCATAAGTCAAACAAGTAATTGTTCATTCCCAGTACTTGACACTTTAGCCATAGTGTTAATCATTCCAGTCCTCAAGTTACTCACCCTGAGAATTACTGTTCTTACCTGTAAGGTTTTGAAAATGTCTGATAAGAGAAAATGTATACCTCAGTATATGGAATTTTTAACACAAACTAAGCCCTGACATTAGGGAATTCAAAAGCATGACAAAGATGCTTTCTCTTCTGGGGGTGAGGGGAGCATTTTAGAAATAAGCTGGGCATCGTGCATATGCCACAGTGCCTGAACTCAGGAAAGCAAGGCAAGAAAATCAAGTTGAAGGCCATCGTGGATGTCCTTACCTCGGCTGTCTGCCTCTCAGTAACAACAATAAATTGTTAAACTTTGAGAACGAGGCCATGTTTGCTCAAATGTGAAGCATAGGTGTGAGTATAGTGAGAACAGGAAATGAGTGTGAACACAGGTAGAGATTTTCCTGCTTCTTGAACACCTTGCTCATGGGGGCCATCCTCCAGAACTGTTGTCTAACAGCTTCTACATTCAGACTCTTATGGAAAGTCTCCTTTGTCCCTGAGGAGTTTGCTGTTTTGTCTTTGTGGTGTGTTTGTTTTGTTCATTGTCTTCTGAACTAAAATAAACCTACTCATTTTGTAGATTCCTACTGTGTAAGTCACGGTTCTAGTTTGCTTTCTGTGGCTGTGATAAACACCATAATGAAGACCAACTTGAGAAAGAAAGGGTTTGCTAATCTTACGGCTCACAATCTACCAGCCACCAAGTTTCTAATCATTAGAAATACTGTCACAAAGTTTTCCTGAATCCTAACTTGTCTCAGTAAACTCAGTGACTATATCTTGAGTTACTCTCATAAGCATGTTTTAATAGTTTCTAATCTGTACCTTTAAATTTAGTATCACTAAATATGTTAGATGTAACTGACATTTTACATACTAAAAGGGGGGCCTGTATTTTCATAATTCTTAGATAATGCATTTCAGTTAGTAATACCTTTTAACAGAGAGCAAATCTTACTAGAAGAGTACATCACACAAAAATTAATGATGTTGATTTTTCTATTATTAATCTATTCATTGAAAATCTGTTCTTAGATACAATAGAGATTTCTTTATGGAAATTACTGTTTAATATGCATAAAAGTGGTAATGGTGAGCCCGTGGAAAGAGCAACTGGCCGTCATCAGAAGGAACCCTGTATGCCCCCCACACCCTCCACACTGAAGTCTGCACAGCCCATTGCAGATGAGCTGCTCTTACTCAGGACACCTGCTTCCTTCAGGCTCATTCTTCCCCAGTGAAGGCGTCTGCAATTCTCCTGATTCCTCCTCTTCCAAATAATTATTCTTCTGGACTTAGATTTATTATGTCACCCAGAAAGAAATCAAATCACCTATGTTGGTCTTCTGCTGAGCATCTTTAAACTTTTGCATCCTTATTCTCAAATTGTTTACATTTTTGTTTCTTCCCTATAAAAATGTTAGAAGAAAGGCTTTGACTGCTTTGTTAGAAATCTGAGTGCTTATCCCAGTGCTAGCACACATATAGGTGCGTAATATTGTTGAGGGCCAGAGAGTGGCTCAGCCAGTAAAGACCTTGTCACCAAGCCTGATGTTTGAGTTCTATCACCACGACCTGCATGACAGAAGAGAGAACATACTTGCACGCTGTCCTCTGGCTTTCTGCCACTTGTATGCACATGCACATGCACACGTACACATTGAATTAAGCATCGTTTTACATTTTTAAAGAAAAAGTATTTGTAGGAGGAGTAAATAGATAAAGGAAAAATGGCATATTTTAAAAGCTAAGAGAAATTTTTCTTGATCTTCTTAAAGATAATGATCACCTAAGTGTGCTTCCTTTCCCTCTGTGCTTTCTGACCATTGGAGGTAAAGTTTGAACATGTAAAGTTCTGATACACGCCTCTCCAAAAGGTCTGCTGCTTAGAATCCTGAAGACTAAAGATTCCCGGCTCTGTCCTAAGGACGAGAACAGTTTACTTGGCTGACCTTGTGAGCAGGGTTTGCCATTCTTGCCACCAGTCCTTAGTCACAGTGCACTGCACTGCCTGTGTACAGTAGTTGGCAGGTTTGGGACTCTTACAGCAGTAGCTTTGGAACTGCTCTTCCAAGTTTATTCACTGAGGTGACCTCCAGCCTGTGTAGGATTTTTGGAAAAGGCTAGGAGAGCCATTCAGCTAAGAGTGCTGATAATCTTTTGCAAGTATTAAGCCAAGAAGAAGGTCCAAAGAGATGGATGTAAAACTCAAAGAAATAAAGCAAAAGAAAGGAGAGGAAGGGAAGGGGTGAGATAAACATGCTTCAGTTAGCTAACCATTGAGTTGATTTTCCTACATTAAAGCAGAATATTCTAGAGGAAAACTACATGACATAAAGCCTTGGATATTACATCTCTTATTTATCTGAAAGTATCCAGAAGGCTCCATATTGAATGTATTCAACTACATCTTCTGGTCTTTAAAGAAAACACCTACATGTTGGGACTGGGAGATACCTCAGCGAATAAAGATGCATCCACTCTTGCAGACAGAGGACCTGAGTTCAATTTTTAACACCTATGTCTGATGGCTGACAACTCCCACTAATCTAGCCTCAGGACTTCCAGTGCCACCCTCTTCTGGACTCTGTGGGCACCCACACTCTCATGCGCACACACACACACACACACACACACACATTCTTTTTTAAAAATAAATCTTATTAAAAAAAAATACTTCTGCTGTATGAACAGTGTAGCAGAAAGTAGCCTGTAAACACATTGGAGCAAACCCTGAAGAAACAACCAAGTGATGCTTGCTCAGAGGATCCCATAAATGTGTAACTTGGGAGTAGTTAAACCTCCAATTAATACATAAGTCATAAAAGAATTAAAATATTTTAAATTTGAATAATTACTAGGCTCTAAGTAGAGAGATTTATTTCTATAGACAGTCTTACTTAATCCTCAAAACATTTGTTGTTTGGGAAGCTGAGGCAGGAAAAAGTCAAAAACATTCTGAGCTACCCAGTAAAAAGAATGTACTCATCTCAAAAGAACGTATTCATTGTGTCACTTTTATGATAGATACAAAAGGAAAAACTTGCCCTGCCACTTAACATCCAGTCAGCATCTGAAGTCAGAGTCAGCCAAACTTAGTCTTTGTTAGGAATACTTATGTACTATGAAATTCGGAATTCACACCATGCAATTTATCTGAGGACATACGCTAGTCATTGTAAGTTCTGTGGTAGGAGGATGGATAAATGACCAGGCACAAGACAACACTAGTAAGCACCGACTCATAAACAAGCCTGGAGTGTAATTATTTACATGTCTACAATCCTTTGCATTTGGTTTTTACTCTTTGGCAGTTTCCTATGTATTTAAAGTGTGTTTATATACTTATATTCTTACTTTAAATGTTCACAGTTCACAGAAGAAAAGCTTGGCCAAGCAGAGAAGACAGAACTGGATGCTCACCTGGAAAACCTCCTTAGCAAAGCTGAATGTACCAAAGTGTGGACAGAAAAAATAATGAAACAGACCGAAGTGCTGTTGCAGCCAAATCCAAGTAAGACCCTCTGCTTCTCGCCTGCCTGCCTTATGTGCTGTGAGCCAGTGTTTTTCAGGTTGAAAATAGCGTATTTTGTGTCTTCAGGGTCTATGGCTTTTATGTATGTGATTTAGGTTAGAAGAGATGGTGAACACTGCTATATACCTCCTCACAAATTTACAATTAGCATTATGTAGGCCTTTTTAGAGAACAGACATTTTAAGTTTGATATTTTCCCATAAACTTGATTTTCAGATAAACACAAAGTGTTGACGATCAAGTCAGTCAGTAGCCTTGCTAATCAGATGCGCACTAATTTTTACAGAATGGAATTGCTAGGTGAGCCTATTTTGCAACATAGCAAGCTAACTGGAAATGGAGCTTCAGCTAGAACCAAATATATTGACATCTAGTCTTTTTTAATCATTATTTATTTATTCCCTTTACATCCCAATTGCAGCCTCCTCCTCCCAGTCCCCATCTCCTCCTAGTCCTCACCTCCTCCCAGTCCCCACCTCACATAGCCACTCCCCATCCCTCCTCCCCTCTCCTCTGATAAGGGGAAACCCCCCTCCCCCATAGCAAGCCACTCTGGAACAGCAGGACGAGGTGTATTCTCCTCCATTGAGACCAGACAAGGCAGCCCAGTTAGGGGAACAGGAGCCATAAGCAGAAAACAGACTCAGGGGCAGAGCTGCATCCCCACCCCCTCAGTTGTTGGGGGACCACATGAAGACCAAGCTGCACGTATGTGTGGGGAGTGGAAGGCTCTAGGTCCAGCCCACGTGTGCTTTTTGGCTGGCGGTTCAGTCTCTGGGAGCCCCCAACAGTCTTTTAGTTGACTCTGTTAGCTTTCTTGTAGTCTTGTTAAGGAGCTCTTTAAATACCAAAACCAAAGGCCATGCATGTTTTCCTTTCCCCAATGCTATTGTGAGCATATTGCAAAATTCCATTGTCTTAAACTTCAAGCATTATAAAAATACTAATAATTGTGTGCCATTGTAGTTAAATTGTTATAACCTTTAAAAACTATGTAAGCCTTGAGTAAGGCTTCATCTTGCCTTGTCTTTGGGCACACAGACACAGTGCCCAAAGACATTTACACTAGACACAACTATACTTTAACACTACTCCTGGTTCTACTCAGGGCCCCACACGTAGAACAGTCTGCTTACAGTTTGTTTTCTGAATGACAAGTAAGCTCAGTGACTGGCAGGCAGGCGAGCGAGCAGAGGCGGAGAACACAGTATCCGCTCTAGCCTTTTCTCCGTTGTTTGCCAGGAAGTAAATCAGGGTGATTGTTTTTTGCTCTAGTTATAAAATTACATGGACTTAAAGTAACATTTTATCTTTCCTGAAAGTCCTTTAATTTAGATATTTTTAAAGAACTATGCATAAATACATAATGTTATACCAGAAATGCCTGCATAATTTCAGATCTCCTGAAAAACTTAATGAAATGAAGCAATATTTACTAATATACTGCATATTTACTTACTGAATCAAAACAATGTAGGATTATTCACCTTTTAACTCTTGACCATATAGGTAAAAAGCAGTTGGAGCTGAAAATCACAATTAGGAAATTGAACGCTATTCGGTATTTCATGGACAGATATTTCAAATGACTCACTTGGTTTAGTAAAGGCTTTGGAGTTTTTTCTTGTTTTGAGGTAGGGTCTCTCTATATAGCTTGGCTACGTGGAACTGACTAAGTAGATCAGGCTTGCCTCCAACTCACAAATATTCTTCTGCCTCTGCCTCTGCCTCCAAAGTCCTGAGACTAAAGGCGTGCTACTGGCTTACTGAAAGGTTTTTAAGTTCTGCTTTACAATTCTTGTGGTTTTTCAGCAGGCTCTGCCAAAAGAGCAAGTATTATTTTGACATTCTCAATTCATCTATTTTAGTGTTGGAGATTATAGCTGTCATCCTGCTGATCAGTCTGAAGACTGGTCAAGGCGGGACTGTTGTATCCTGTAAGCTTTGTGTCTGTGTTTGTACTCTGTAAGAGAGAACCACATGCTCATGCCCAGAGGTTATCCGATATGACTCTTAGGCCTTAGATACTTGGTATCCATATTTCCCTAGCTACTATCCATGATTTTAAAATCATACACGTAGTTTCAGAGGAGGTTAAAGGCAACTTCACTATATATTAAATTTATAAATTTCTCTTCTGAAACATAAAATCTCAAAAAATACTCAGATAATAAGTTTTGTTTGTTTGGTTGGTTGGTTGGTTTGGTTTTTCGAGACAGGGTTTCTCTGTGTAGCCCTGTCTGTCCTGGAACTCACTCTGTAGACCAGGCTGGCCTTGAACTCAGAAATCCACCTGCTTCTGCCTCCCAAGTGCTGGGATTAAAGGCCTGACTCTAATAACAAGTTTAATTTTAGAATATTTGCTTTCATGCGAGATACATTACCAGATTTCTGAACTTTAAACCTTTAGAGATTATGTAATAGCCACCATATAATTAGACTTAACGAGACATACTTGAGTAAATGCTAATTTTGTATTTTTAAGAAGTAATAAATGGCTGGAAGGGGAACAAACTTTTTAAATAATTTTGCTAGTTTATTTAAAATTCTTCCCACTTGGTCTGGTTTGGGGAGTAAAGGTGTTGGCTGGGCAGTGGACTCTAGCCTTGGATGACAGCAGTCCCACTTCCACCTCCCATTGCTGAAGTTGCAAGCCTGTGCCACCATGCCTGCTTTTCACCCTTTTGAAACCCTGATATTCCTAACCTCTCTCCTAGATGCCAGGATAGAAGAGTTTGTTTATGAGAAACTGGATAGAAAAGCACCAAGTCGTATAAACAACCCAGAACTTTTGGGGCAGTACATGATTGATGCAGGAACTGAGTTTGGGCCCGGGACAGCTTATGGTAAGTCCAAGTGCGGGTGCTGAATGGAAAGACTTCTGTATTTAGATTTTACTGTGTAAGTGTGTCAACGTGTGATTGAGTCAGTATTAGCATCAAGTTTAGTATAATAAAATTTAGATGAAAAAATAGAGCATTCCCATCTTTCTTAGATAGAAAAATTAAATGAATTCATGTTCTTACTGGTCTGGCATGACCTCTGTTGTAACACTCATCTCTACAGTGACTTAGAGTAACACTTTCAGTGCTTGTTTATTTTATATTAAAAGTGCTTCACACATAGTAAATGTTTGGCCAGACACATTGCTTTTGTTTGCCTTTTGGATGTCAGCACCCAGAGTATGTTAGGTAGTCATCATCCCTGGATACAAAGACTGCACTGCATTTCTACCTCATGTTTTCTATCATGAGTTTACAGCTAACCCAGCTTTGTTAGTTGCTATGCTTGCTCTGTGTGCATCTGTGTGAAAATGTGTGCCTATATGAATGTGTGTGCGCGCGCGTGTGTGTGTGTGTGTGTGTGTGTGTGTGTGTGTGTGCGCGCGCGCGCGCGCGCACGAGCGCAGTGTTTATGCACAAGTCAAAAGACAACTGGCAGGAATTAGCTCTCTTATATCATGTGAGTCTCAGGGATCAAACTCAGGCTGTCAGACTTGGTAGCAAATACCCTTCCCTATAGGTTGTCTCTGGGCTGCATGGACCTCACCATGTTTCCATTATCACACCTAATTTTCTTATGACATAGGACTACTTTAGACTTCTATGGCTAATATTCTGCTTTTGTCAGAAGGAAATAAACCTAAACATTATATAATGCCATTAACCAATTAAATAGCTTTTTTATATATGTAACATTGAAATATTTACATTTATAAGAATATAAAAAATATTTATATTCTTTGATTTCTTTGAGAAATCTGAAATGATTACATTTACTACTACTAATTATTGCTAATTTTAGAGAAACTTCATGCTTTATTCATGATGTATTGCTTGCTTGTTCTGGGCTTTTTATTTATCAAAGATAGGTAGGAGATTCTAGGAGAATATGGATATTAAAATATTGTAGATTTTATCTTTTTCTTAACTAATTTGTTCTTCTAGTAATTCTGGTGAATATATCTGGTAATTGGAACTAGAAGAATCTATTACAAGAAAAAGTGGCTAAAAAATGTGAATCCTAGGCAGTGGGTTAAGCACAATATATTTGTAATTTTGATAAGTCCTCATTTTTTTAAAATATCTTTTGGAACTTTGAGACAGGGTCTTGCTTTGTAACATTGTTAATAGTAGAAATTCTATTGTGCCTATTTTAAAAACAAGAAATTTAGGTTTGAAGAGGCTAAATAATCTATGACCACATTGATAACAATTCAAATGCAGATGTCTGTATCCAGAGACAGTAGTTCTTAACTATTTACCAATCTGGATCTAATCTCATTTTAACATAAAAGGATTAAGATCTACAGAGCCCAAGCTTATTGGAAGTAGAACTGAAATAGAGTCCTGATTGCTTGGCTCCCCTTGTGTGGCTCCACTTTCTACCTCTGCTTAACTACTTTAACATTTAAATATCAGGGCTGGCCTCTGGTGAAATGTGAGTTAGTGATATCTCTCTCCCTCTCCCTCTCCCCCACCTCTCTCTGCATCCCTCCCTCCTCTCCTCTCCCTCCCTTCCCCCCTCTCCTCCCCTTTCCCTTTGTCCTTCCTTCCCCCTCTCTCCTTCCTTCCCCCTCTCTCCCTTTCCCCCCCACCCACTCTCTCCCTCCCTTTCCATTTGGCTCACACTTGCAGATTACAGTGGGGTCCTGTCTGGGAAGTCACAGCAGCAGGCACCTAAGGGAGATGGTTCATTGCATGTGCCTTAGAAGCAGAGATGAACCTGCTTTCAAAGGGTTCCTTTTAGAGTTTGCACCAGAGAACAGTCCACCCACAAAGAAGGTGCATCTCCTACCTAGGTTTACACACACCGCAGACCCAGAGCCTCTCCCAGGCAGTTCTCCATTCTGTCCTGCTGACAATTAACACTGCCCATCACTCCTGGCATGTGATAACAAAAATGAGTGAATTGTGTCTTCACGCTTTCCAGGTTTGATGTGTAGGTTTTCCTCTGAGCCATGGGACAGACTAGTAAGTTCAAAAAGGTAGAAAGAAACCCTTGTTTTAGACAAACAAAAACACACAGGTCCATGGGTGCTGATTGCCCATGGACACAAGCCTAGTGAATGGAGTACTGAGAATTAGATTGTGTCTGATTGTGTCTCAGTTTTCCAACACCTCCAGACACCCTGCTGCCTCAATATGAGCTATTCTTAAGGCTTAAGTCTTAGGGAATATGAGGTGTATATAGATGTAGAAACATATGACTTGGTCTACCCAATAAAAGACTATGCTTGTATTGGGCTCCATCCCCAGGCCAGCTCTGTGCCTCCATGTCACTGTCCTCTTTAATCTTATTGTCAGGGATTATAGTTAGGATATGACAGGTGCTCAGGTCATTTTTATCCCTTTTGTTTAGATATTTACCTTAAGTTTATTTTTAAATAAATGTACCTTTCAAAGAATGTTTGGTTCTGCTGATGTAAACAGGCTTACAGAACTTGTAAACAGATCAAGCAGCTTAATTATATTAATTTTCTGATATTACTAGACCATTAAAAAAACATGATTTTTTGTTCTTTTGAAGGCAATGCCCTTATTAAATGTGGTGAAACACAGAAGCGAATTGGAACAGCTGACAGAGAGCTGATTCAAACATCAGCCTTAAACTTCCTCACTCCTTTAAGAAACTTTATTGAAGGGGATTACAGAACAATCGCAGTGAGTAGGAACAAACAGCCCATTTGTCACACAATTCAGACTTCTGCTTTGTCATTAATGTGTAATCTACCCTCTTAGTTATAGTAAATGTTGCAGATTTAAATGCTTAAATATTGTAAGAACACAAACTAAACTTGAAGAAAGGGCTTTTAGTAACATAATCCCCAGTTTTTAGCCCTAAGTTGTTGATTTGCCTGCACATTGATTTTCATGCATTACCAACTATAGAGAAATTCCTGGAATAATTACGAAAATAAAATATCACTATAGTATACTTGCATATTAATTTAAACTAACTAGAAACCTAAATATCGAAAATTGTATTTCTGTTCTATACTTTAGCTATATATTCTAAGAAGTGTATTATTTTTAAAATGCTATTCATTGCTGAAGCATAAACATTTATGTTGTTACTTTCTTTATAAACTTAATCTATTAGTCCAGAAAGCTTGTCTTATTACCGACAGAATAGAAGCTCTGAATGCTTCTGCATAAGGCTTCCTCAGTGCTGCTCACTGTTGTCCATACAACCCTGAATTTGCATACATACTACATGTTCCCTACTGCAGGCGCCCTGGGACATTTCAGTACTCTGACTGTGCTTTACCTCTGTGAACACAAGTAGTCTGGGCTTGACTTAAATTGAAATTATTAAAAAAGATACTAGCTTAAGCCAGGAATATGGCTCAGTCGTAGAGTGGTTTGCCTAGCATGATAAAAGCAGGTTGAATCCCTCCATTAAAAAATTAATAATAATAATAATGTGAAATTTGATATATGCAATATAAAAATGAAGAAAATGGACACTATTATAGTTAGTATAAGGCATTATGTAGAAATTTGAATTACTATAAAGAACAACATACTGTTTATGTATTATTCAGTCTGTAAATTTGAAATTCTGTTTTGTAGTAGTTGAGTTACATTTGATGTGTGGCATATGAAGAACAGCCGGCCCAGTGTGTGGATGGCCTTACGGATTTTACCAACCTTGGCTTTACAGTATTCTTTTTGATTATTTATAGAAAGAAAGGAAACTATTACAGAATAAGAGACTCGATTTGGATGCTGCAAAAACAAGACTAAAAAAGGCAAAAGCTGCAGAAACTAAAAGTTCAGTAAGTAGTATCTGCTCCTTTGTGTCTGACGGACATACAACCATTCCAGCTCAGTAACTTCAAAGACTGTGCAGCACCTTACTAATGTGCCACTCAGTGTGCCAAGAGTGGTCAGAACTAACCACATCCTAGCCGATACAAAGTAATCACTCTCAGGAGGCCTTAATCACGAACATGGAGGTATCCCCCAAGGCTGCTTTGTGCTTTGTTCTTAGTGTGCGTGGCTACTACACCTTTTAAACAGGAGATAGATATATTATAGTAGGGATGGAGAAAGATTTTAATTAAGGTGAAAATAAACCAAGTTTCAAAGTATTTGCCTATGACTTAAAAAGTAAATGAATTTTCTTTCCATGTCTAACTCAAAGGAATTGTCAACAAGAATAGTTCCAAAAGATTGACTAGTGTTAGCATGGTCTCCCAGGGGCTCATTTGAAAAGGAAGAGACCCATATGGAGAAATAAGTTTGGGTATATTTTTTAGAAAACCAACTTTAAAAATAGGGGTTTTTAATTTGTCTATTTATTAAATATGATAGTTCAGTGCTTTTAAATATAACTTTTATTGATATACTGTCTATATGTTTATTCTACCATGTACAGTATTTAAATCAGGATGTAACAGTTTGAAAAATAGTATAATATAAACAAATATGAGTTTGATAGAGGAAGCTAACATTTTAATTTAAGCATAGGGATGTGTGTTGTTAAGAGGCATGATATTAGGACTCGCCACCTCGGCCACAGTCATTGCATAGTAAGCATATAGCCACAATGCCAGGGATGTTATATAGTTTCCTTTGGAGAAAGAAAGGCGGAAATATATACTTTGTATTAGCGAGTGCTAGATAGGACTAGCTCTGAAAAGACAGTAATTCACTTTCATTTTCACTTCTCAGTTTATCACTATGTCATTACCACAGTGTGATTGCCATTAAACAAACCATTTGTAAAATTAAAATTTTATGCCAGGTGGTGGTGGCGCACGCTTTTAATCCCAGCACTTGGGAGGCAGAGACAGGCGGATTTCTGAGTTCGAGGCCAGCCTGGTCTACAGAGTGAGTTCCAGGACAGCCAGGGCTACACAGAGAAACCCTGTCTTGAAAAACCAAAAAAAAAAAAAAATTAAAATTTTATAAATGAATGCAGTAGATGCCAAGAGACCCTACATTAATTTATTGGCTTCTAGTTGTTAGGATAGATAACTTAGTATGGATTGACTTTTAAGATTCTAACTTTATAATTAGGAAAATCTTAACAAGGCTCATTATTCCCTTAATAAGGGGAAAATAAATATCTGGAGTAGAAAAAAAATGTGATGACTGTGGAATAAGAATAGTATTGCTAGGTTCCAATGGAAACATGTAGTTAACAAGAAGGAGGATGGTAGTGGGCTTTTAACCTAGAAATGTGCCAAGAATCACAGAGCTAAGGATAACGGGCCTCCAAGTGTGCTACAATACTGTGGCGCTGTTCTCAGGATAGGAACCAAATATCATAGACACCCTTTGGGGGAAAAAAGGATTCTGGAAGAGTTGTTGGCAGTTATTACAGCCATGAAAATTCGTGTTCAAAATTAAAAGATGGTACAGGAGGTATAGCCCAGTAATTTGATTTATTTTAAGAATTACTGCATTATATAAACAAAATTTATCCATAGTCAAATGATGAAAATATTAGTCCAGACAAAAATTTTATTTTTATTTTTTTTTCTACTCGACTCATTCTTCTTCAGACATCTCCATAAATTTGAATTCATTAAGTAGGAAAAGTCCTCTTAGTTGACACTGCATGTAGCCTTGAGGCATGCTACATTTGGTGAAATTTGTTCTGTCCCCTGTCCTTCTGGTAAATGAAAATGTAGAAACCACTGGGACTTTAGTTTTGACCCGCCCCCCACCTTTGGCTATATTTCTTGGTTTTTAGCTGGCAAATAAAGAGGATACTTCTTAGCTTAAATATTACTCAATTTCACTGCTTTTTTTTTAAACATGAGTTATTTTGTGACTACCCACTACTGGACTAGAAAGGTTTGTGAGGGAGGTTCATCACTACTTTCTAAAATATGACATTTACTGTTTTCCTGTTCTTGCTCTTTAAGTTCTGTTTGTATTGAATGCTAATTTTGTTAAATGTATTCTACTTTCATTAATACTGCAAAGTTTCTGCTACATTCAGTTCACAAATTAGTACATTAGACTTAGCCATATTGGTAAAAAATGATTTAGCCCTGTCATTATAAAACAAAACAAAAAAATGCCTAACATAATCTACCTGTTTCCAGCATTGAGTAACTTCTGGTTTCTGTATTGAAAAATGGTAAAACAATATCAAAAACATTTCTCAAAAAATGTACCAGCATAGTGAGAATAAAAAAGTTTCACAGTGAATAGGAAACAGTTGTTGATACAGTACTGAGAGCGTGGTCAGCCATAGAATACTTGCCCTGATTCCCTTCCTAGCAGCACTAAATAAATAAATAGTAATGAAAGAAAGAAAACCAGACATAGGTAGGCCTGTAATCCCAACACTGAGAAAGCGACTCAGCTGCCTTCTGAGCTTGAGGCCAGTGTAGGGTGAGTGAGAAACTGTTTAAAAACAAAACAAGAACATCAGTAAACAGTCATGTCAGAGAAGTGAGAAGAAAAGTGAATTAGTGCATTTAATCATAAGGTACCTATATTTGGTAACTTACTCATAATATTAGCTTTAAAAAAAAAAAACTTGTTTAATGAGAAGAAAAGATTGGTTTTAGTGTTTTTTAGCATTTAAAAGAATCTAAGAGAAAGCTCCCCTTCAGATAATTCCCGTAGGATAAATTCTGTCTGTGGACTTAAATATTTCCACAGCAATCTAAGTCTTTAGCCTGTAACCAGTAGGTTAGTGCACTGTCATGTAACCTTAAATTGATCTGTACACGTTTGTGTTTACAGCTTATTAGAAATACAGGGAGTGCTTATCTTTCATGTGTATAAGCAAGATCCATATGGCTGAGAAATGGTTACAAGTACCAAAAGTTCACAGAACAGAAATGAGCTTTAAATAGAAATGTGTTCATATGAAGTAGGCTTCCACAGATGAAAATTTTATGGTGTTGTGTAATTTCTAAAGAGTATGTTTCCCATAAAGAGTATGGTTCCCATAAATGAGTCTGATTTGAAATTAAGTATCAACTGGTTTTTGTTTTGAAAATTCTGCAACCCTGGGTATTCACTATTACGTGAATTATGTATAAAAACAAATAGAGTTTGTTTCTTTTTAAATGAACATGAGCTTGTGATGCCTGCTGAGCTTGTGCTTTATTGTGCAGAAGTGACTCTTTCACAGTGTGTTCATGGTGTAATGTGCTCTTTGTCTCTCGCCTATGCACTTAAGCAACTAAACTCCGCCCGCCTTGAAGGAGAAAACACTATGGTAAATCTCTCTTTCGTGCTCCACTTCCTGCATGTAAAATGGCTGAAGGTTTGTTGGCCTACTGTGCTTTCTACATCTTACATAAAATGCCTTCTCTTGCTATTAGCTGCATATCTAAGTAGCTGAAGTCAAGCATTGAATATGTTTAGGCAAAAATGCCAGCTGGAAGAACACTCAGCACATTATAGCAGCCGAATTTATTGGCCATGCCAAACACAGATTGTAAAACTGTGGGTTTATATTATAATGCACTTTTTCATGTAGTAAAACATGTTCATTTAGTGTTAATTTAGGCTGAAATTTCAGTTACTTTTAGCAATGAAAATTAACACAATTTACCTACTACCTTACTTGGAAAAATGTGAAAGTATGCAAATTGACTTTGGGGTTTTTTTGTCTTTTGGTTTTTGGTTTTATTTAGTAACTTCATTATTTACTGTATTACTATTGAAATTCAACATAAAATTACTGTTTCTGCCATTCCTGAATGACCCAAATTCCAGTGGCTAGGCGTATTCCATATCCAGTGCTAGTAACTCACTTAAAATTTCAGAATGGGGATAGCCTGGAATAAAATAATGAAAATTGTTTATAGTAGTTAATATTCATACAAATTGAGCTCAAGTTGAAAAAATTTTTTGAGATACTGAATTTTGTTTACTGTAATGAAGTAAAATTGTATGAATATAGACTCAGTTCATTCATGTTAGCTTATAGCACTTGATAGTCCTTGGGGCTGGATACCTGTGTCAGCCAGTACAGTGCTTTGAGGAACTGAGGCTGGATTCCCCAGCACCTACGTAAGAGCCAGGCATTGCAGTGCACATCAGTAACCTCAACCCCAGAGGCAGGCAGGCAGAGATAGGAATATCCCTGGAGCCAAGTACTAAGCTGCAGCTTCAGTGAACAGACCTAACCAAAGAGTAAGGCGAAGAGCACCAAGGACGTCATGTGTAGTCAGTCTCTGCCCTCCGCATCTCTGTACCAATACATGTACACTCATGCACACGCAGGCACACACAAACAAGGATGTATACTATATATGCACAAAAAGTTTTTTGAAATTATATTCTAAATAAATTATTCCCATTAAAAGTGGCAAGAAGTCAATAGTATACTTAATATTTAATGAACCATTGATTGATTACTTTTATTTTTAGCATTTAGCTAAAAGCAGGGGGAAAAAAATCTGATGTTTTGGTATTAACTATTGTTTCTACCTATTCATTTTTGAAGCCCTGGCAAAATTATAGCTTTCTTTAGATAGCAAGAGAATGCATTTATTTACTTCCATTGCCTTATCTGTAGGTAACTGAGAAGGGTGAGACTATTCCAGTTATTTTTAATTTTACGTAGATCATAGGTTTCCTTTTGTCCATGGCAAAAATATCCTAAACAATTAGCAAGACTTTGTTCAGTTTATTAAAAGCATATGTTTTACAGCTGTTTCTCATCTATACAATGAGATGTTTAACTGGCAATCTTAAATGTATTATATTTCAAAGTGATTGTTTCTCCCAAAATATTATTATTATCAGTATTCGGTGTCCATATTTCATTGATTTATTTTTTATTTCCTAAAATTTTAGAATTTATACCTCAAAGAGAAGTTAGAAATCATATAGTTCAGACCTTTCATTTTACATGAGAGACTGTAGGTTCTCTATAATAGATCAGATTTCTCCATTTGAGGAAGCTGTTATTCTTATTTGTAAAGTTATATGATTTTTAAGTTGGTAGTATTGATACATATAAAAGGCAGGCCTCATAATATAGTCACCTGTACTGATTTAGATTACTACTGTGTGAAGTTTGTAAGGAAGAGAATATGCCATTTAAATTAAAGCACATTTTTCTATACTAAGTCGTAGGAAATGTTAAATTCCAACTTTATTTCATGCTGTATATTTCTCTCTAATTTTTAATGCTGGCTAGATTTGGGCAGAAGAAGTGACAAAAGTAAGTAAAACCTTAAACTCCTGGATCAGGAAACAAAATGTAATTGTCATTGATTTAATAAACACGAGATGAGCAGATGAACACTGGCCTGGAGCCACGCATTATGGCCTGTGTTAGAAACCTTTTAAGAATCTGGAAATTCCGAAAATTGTCAAACTAGAATTGTGGAACCCTAGAAAATAGCTAAGCAAGTGGTATTCATACAGTGCCCTCCTAGAAGACAGGTGAAATACTTGATGTTTTTATTGACAGTTATTTCTCAATGATATTTTAAATGTAAAGAATGATAACTATTATGGCCCTGTGTTTTCAAAGAACTGGTTTCAAGGAAATGAAAGGGAGTTCTCTTGAGCACCAAAATGAATTTTCCTGTCACTTTTGTAGGAATAGCCATAAAATATATAGTTTAAAGCTGCTTAATATACAGCATAGCAAATATTTTATTTATAGTTAACATCGTAACCACAGATATCCATCATTATACTGTGTGACGATTGCATCTTTTGATTTTTCCTCCTTCCCTTTAGTGTAATACTGCTGCTTATAAAAGTGTCCCTCTGCCTGCGGTCAGCTGTCCCTCTGCCTGCGGTCAGCTGTCCTTCTGCCTCTGTTACTATCTTTTACTTTCTCTCAGCTGGAAAATCAAGTAATAACTCAGTAATTTAAAGAAGAAAATTATAATTTTAGTGTAGATTCACTGCGAATGTTCTTTGGGGTCTTGAGACATTTGTCATGGACTCCCCATTTACTCCCAGGCCTACCAAAGTCTGCATTCCAAATGAGGGTGCTAGCAATATGGACATGCGTGAACTGTGGCCTCAGATCGATAGATAGCTTTATAAGTCTTAGCTGTTACCACATATAAGACTGCCGACTCTACAGTGTGCTTTAGGCATCATTTCTGGAACTCTTGACTGTGGTTTGTCAGTACAATGTGAAGTGCTTGACTTTAAGGTCTCACCCTCCTATGTGGGATCTTAACTTACTGTGGTCCACCCTGGCTTCTCATTTCCTTTGAACCTCTAACATGAAAAGAAGGCAGAGCAATGTGTGCGTGAATATAAGCTGAACCATAAAACCAAGATGGAGAGAGGAAAAGACCATGCCAAAAGCAGCTTGAAGTAGAAAGTTAACTTTGGCTGATGGTTCTAGAAGAAGAGTCTGTCATAGCAGGGAAGACGTGACATGGTGACAGGAGCAGGGAGCCAGCTGGTCACATTTTCATCTGTCATAGGAAGCAGAGAGAGAGAACAGAAGGGTTAGGGTTAGGGCTTGGGTAGAATCCTGTACTTGATTGCTAACTGGCTCATGGGCCACTTCTGTTACAAGGGTCACCAAGGTAAAGAGGGCTATGAAAGGCGACTGTCTGACCTTGCTTTATGGCATCTGGGAATGATGTCAATTGTCTGCATGTGATTGAGTGTGGTAGAGAGTCTGTCACCTGCAGTCATTTCCAATTGTGGGATTAAGCTCATTATTTCAAATAAGCTCTGAAGTTTTATTTCTTTCCTCCTCACTTTCCTATGAACTACTTCTAACAGTTTGGAGATCTTTAATGTCAATATTTAGTATATTTAGATTTTATTGCTTTTTCCGTGAACTGTTTTGTTCCAGCACTAAACAGAAGTTAATAGTGCTGCGTACTCCTCATTTCCAAAGTCAGTGACTTCATCTTGGTAACTTGAACCAAGCCCCAGTGAGGGTATTTATATCCTGCAGATCAGGATGTTAGAGCACTTCCTTTTCCTCTGAAACGGGTGTACTAGTGCAGCACTCCAGACCAGCTATAACTGGTAGAAAACTTTAACTCCAACCTTATTGATGCTAATGACTAAAACCTATTATGCATCACTTAGGGAGAAATTGTAAAAGAAAGTTAGGGTGTAGGGGCAAGAATCCCATGAAGGAAAGCAAAAGCCTGTCCTAGTAACAAGTGTTGAGTCACTAAACACAGAGGTGAGAAGCCTGTGGCCTTATTCTTTAACCTTCTATTTGAACTTGAAGACTACTGTTAACTTCAAGTACCAAAGAAAAGCACACAGTAATAATTTGGAGTTTTGGAATGTAGTGCTGCTTTATACTTATAAAACTGTGGTACTCTTATGATTTCGTAAAATACTCAATTCAGCAAAATACTAGAAAAGATACAGATATCTTGACAGTCATAATGTCTTCAACTTAGGCTTTGGCATGAGTCGAATGTTGGTAAGGGTTCAGTTGTGTCAGTTGTGTTTGGTGACACAGATAGGTCTAGAAATTCAAAACCAGTTAAGACACACACAAAAGAGTGAGTGTATCATCAGATTCTAATTTGGAATATATTGGGGGGAATTTCTCTCATTTCTTTTTTTCATTTTGGTATATATAAAGTGGACTAAGTCTTCTATTGAGAGCCTAACAGTATGTTCTAATTTCAGTCTGAACAGGAATTAAGAATAACTCAAAGTGAATTTGATCGTCAGGCAGAGATTACCCGACTCCTGCTGGAAGGAATCAGCAGTACACACGTGAGTGTTAAGTCATTGCCAACAAAAGGCACTGAGACAGCACTTAGGCAGCTGAGGAGGAGTTTGTGCAGTTGAAAGCACCCTGAGGTACTTAGCATTTACAGAGAGCTTCCTGTGGCAGTTCTCTCTCAAGGAGAGCTGAAGATAGTTTACATCTGAAGGAAGATGTTCATTTTCTCTCACATCTCACCACACATTTTACACACTTCATAAATCCTCCTGCTGGTTCCTGTTGGGTAAACGAGGTTTGTTTACCAGTAATACTGTTCACCAGTAATTCGTCTTAATAAGTCTGATAGGAATATCCCCACTAATAAGCTTTACAGTAGGTTACTGCAGCTTATTCTCCATTGTGACAGTGTTCTCCTTTGTCCCCCTGGCTTGTGCCACTTGTGAGACTGACTGTAACTTTTCCATTGCAGGCCCATCATCTCCGCTGTCTGAATGACTTTGTAGAAGCCCAGATGACTTACTATGCACAGTGTTACCAGTACATGTTAGACCTACAAAAGCAACTGGGAAGGTAGTGCCTCCCTTTCATATATGAAAGTCATGGTAAAGGGGAGAATAGACTCAGTGGGTGGACACTGGGCACACACGCGTGGGGAGAATAGACTCAGTGGGTGGACA
>JADRCD010206512.1:0-12458 GCA_019843815.1 Montemys delectorum
CACTCTGAGGTTACCATGGACTGTCTCAGTTGGCTCAGACTCTCAGGCACCTCAGAAGCCCCTGGATGCCACAGAAGAGCAGAGTAGGGGCCTAAGGGAAAAGGGCAAAAGGAGAGCTCCGACTGGTTCCCAAGAGGAGGAGAGTCCTTGGCTTGCTTGGGCGGGCAACTTGGCTTGGTGAAAACCATGACTGGAAGCACTGACAGTCCTTTCATGGGAGATTAGATGCCAGTCTTTAGAGAAAGACCTGCTCCATGGTTTCCCATGGTGGGTCTTGATGAGAAGAGGCAGTTCATGATTTTAAGGTGTGTATTGTCATGGCAGAAAGTTGTGATGTGTGAAATCGTACCCTACTTTCTCTGGGCAGGCCTGAGGTTAACTACCTTTTGCAGGGAGGAGTGTCTGGGAAGGGGATCTTAGAGGTTAGTAGAGGCAGAGAAAGTCAGAGAGAGGGAGAGAGTAGAAAAGTAAAGGTTGGCCATGGCCATGTAGAGAGAAGGGGAGCAAGAGGGCAAGAGAGAGAGGCAAGAGTAAGAGGAGGAGGAGAGGTCAAGTAGTCCCTTTTATACTGCCTAGGTTTACCTGGCTCTTGCCAGGTAACTGTGGGGGTGGAGTCCAGACAGAATAACTGGGGCTTGGGGTGTTGCCTTATGTGACTAATAGCCATAGAATTATGGAGAGCTGAGGCCTTGTATCAGGAGCCTGGTGTCTGGGAGAGTGGCAAACGCCTTCAGTCCCTTGTAGGAACACCTGCTGGGTCTCCTGGGTCTAAACCTAGCTTAACCAGAAAACAAACTATCTTTCACACTTCCATAAGTAAGAATCTCTCCTTTATAAAGACAATAAATGGGCTAGGAAAGCAATTAGGGAAACAAAACCCTTTAGAATAGTTACAAATAATATAAAATACCTCAATATAACTCTAACCAAGCAAGTATGACAAAAAACTTCATGTCTATGAAGATAGAAATTGAGGACATATGAGAAGATGGAAAGATCTCCCATGTGCATAGATTGGCAGGATTAACATAGTGAAAATGGGCATCTTACCAAAAGCAATCTACAAATTCAATACAATTTTCATCAAAATTCCAGGAGACCTTGAAAGATTAACTCTTAACTTCATATGGGAAAACAACAGAATAGTCAAAACAATCTTGAACAGTAAAAGAACTTCTTGAGGTATTTCCATCCCTAACCTCAAGCTTTTTACTGTGCAACAGTGATAAACACTGCATGCCATCGGTATAGAAACATGTCAGGGTCAGAGTGTCCCTGTTGTCCCTGAGAATTTGACCTTATCTGAGTAACAGTCTATTCTATATTCTCTATTCTCTATACCATGGAGTGTTCTCGGAAAAAAACATAAAATGTTTTGTCAACACTTCCGCTCCGGCCAGGTGTGAAGCCAGGTGTACACCCCCTCCCCCCCCCCCGCCCCACTTCCTCTTACTGCTTCCTTGCTCTGCAAGTATAATTGCTCTGAAGTAAAGTTAGGCTTTGACAACCGTTTTTGCTTGGCCTCGTTCCTCTCTCTCGCCCGTTTCTCTTTCAGGCTTCGTCCCCTTCGGACCCTGGTTAATTACTCGCTCCGCAGGCTGGGGCAGAAACAGACAGATTGAGTAATAGAATTGAATCAAAGACCCTGAAATAAACCCATATACCTCTGGACACTTGGTTTTGACAAAGAAGGCTAAACCGTAGTGCCACGCAGACCTTGCATGACAGCAGTACTTGAGGCGAAAACTTCAAGGAAAGTCAGTCTCCTAGCATATTGTCTCCTGGCACCCCTAACTCAGAGGTAGCCCAGATATGTCCTTGCCAACTCACCTGCTAGGTGCCCACCAAGATATGGTTTATTAATGGCTAGACAAAATTGCACATTGCTCTCTCTAACCTTACCAATGTTCCAACATCTTAGCCAAACCTTGGCTTGGAATGTTACCCACCCAGACTAATTGCCTCTGGCATTGTTAGGGAAATAAGGAAGGGAATAGGGCATTAAGTTTACAGAATGGGAGACTTATCCCAGGGCAAGGTCAAGTAGAATCCTCATTCTCAGTCAAGTACCGCAGCTGAACCACTCCTAGGAATTAGCAAGAGACTTGTCTCTACTAGCCCAGAAGATTAGCATAGTGGGGGTTTTACCTAGGATGGGCGGGACCTTGAGCCGAGTGAGTGTGTGAGAGACAGTGTGGAGCAGTCAGCATTCCAGATAGAGGAGTCTGCATTGAGCAGTCAGACTAGAACTAAAACTTAGGTGGACTAAGACTTAGATTCATGCAGTCTGCAGCCCCCGGGGCCCAGAGTGCTTGGGCCGGGGGGTGGGGGTGGGGGTGGGGTGCAGCACCACTCGAGATTCAAGAGATTGAACATTCAGCATTCTAGAGTCAGCATTCAAGATTCGAGCCTCCATCCTCTTAGCTGGCCCATCCAAAGCTCCGAAGGACTCTGGCTGGGCCCATGTGGTCCAAGCCTGCTCAGATCCCAGGGGTGCTGCACCAGTCCAGAGGAAATGGCTGCTGTTTTTAGACCCAGTATATTTTAGGTAGCCTCAAATGTACCTTGACTGCTGAGCTGCCAGATTTTTCATTTCTCTTTTGCAATGATTGTAAGAGTCTCATGCCATTTTTAAGAAATACATTCAGATTCTACACTCCTTGTGTTGAGTCTGATTGTTACCTGAGCCAAATCCCGTGCACACTTGGCCAGAACCCATCGTCCCGCAGAACACGGGGTCCCCACAAGAAACCCCGGTCCATGGCACCATACCATAAAAAAAAAAAAAAAAAAGTATCTTCAACAAATGGTGCTAGTCTAACTGGATATCTACATTTATAAAATTCAAATTCATCCATATTTACCACCCAGCACAAAATTCAAGTCCAAGTGAATCAAAGACTTGAACATTAAACCAAATATAAGAAAAAGTGGGGAATGGCCTTGAATACATTAGTATAGGAGACAAGTTCCTGAACAGAACACTAATGGTTCAAGCACTAAAATCAACAATTGACAAATGGGACCTTATGAAACTGAAAAGCTTCTGTAAGGGAAAGGACACCATCAATTGGGCAAAATGGCAGCCTGCAGATTTGGAAAAATATCTTTACCTGTGGAGAGCCTTTGGGGATGCTGGCATTGGCCATGGACAAGAAAATGGTCTTCTGGCAGGAATCTGACATTGGCCATGACAAGGAAGTAAGCTCAAGCAGGAATCTGACATTAGGGCATGATAAGGAAGGAAGTTTCAGCAAGAATCTAAACTTCAGCTAGGATAGGGAAGTAGGGTAAGGCAGGAATTTTAAGGGTGGAACAAAAGAGGCAGGCTTCAGGCAAGATTTGGGTTTGGACAATGAAATGGGCTCAAGTATTTTGGTCATTATGACCAGCCCTTTTAAACAACTGTTACAAGAGGGACCACAGGACTCTGCTTACTGCCTTGCTAGTAGTACCTTATTTCGTACTTAATGGTTTAAAAAGGGGATTGGAAAAATAAGATTTACCTTCAGTCTCAGAATTGACTGGGGTCATGCTACAATGTTGCCTTTTTTTTTTTTTTCTTTTTAATCCTCACTCCTGCACTAGAGAACCTGTTGACTGACTGAGCAGGCTTGGTCATTTACCAACCCTACATCTGACAGAGAGCTAATATCCAAAATACATAAAGAACTCAAGAAATTAGACACCAACAAAGCAAATAACCCAATTTAAAAATTGGGTACAGAACTAAACAGAGACTTCTCAATGGAGAAACCTCGAATGGGTGAGAAGCATATTCAAAGTCTTTAGTCATCAGGAAAACACAAATCAAAATGGCTCTGAGATTCCACCTTACACCCATCAGAATATCTATGATAAAAGCTCAAGAGGTAGCACATGTTGGCAGGATGTGGAGCGAGAGGAACACTCTTCCATTGTTGGTGGGAGTGCAAACTTGTACAACCATTCTGAAAGTTAATGTGGCAGTTTTTCAAAAAAAAAAGTGGGGCATAGTTTTATATCAAGACCTAGCTATATCACTCCTGAGCATATATCCAAAAGATGCCCTATTATACCACAGGGACACTTCCTCAACTATGTTCATATCAGCTTTAGTCATAATAGAAAGAAACTAAAAACAAAGGACACATACCTCAGCTAAAAAATGGATAAAAATTGTGGTACAGATGCCCCACTCCACAAGGTGGCAGTGGACAATGAGTCCAAATCTGAACTGTTTAAGATAACAGACGTCACCACAGCTGCGGAGTAGAAAAGGTTTATTTCAAAAATTGAAGAAGTCTTGAATAACTGGAAACTGGTTGGAAACTCTCTGGGAAAACTCTGGAAAAGGGTTCTCGTTTCCATCTGCTCCTGGAGCTGATCCTATGCTGTAGCACTCCTTACCCAAATACCATCAGGAGAGAGCTGGTCTCCCAGGAGTGCTGATAAGCCTGTGAGCAGAAGTAACTCCACCACTTCTGCTCAGGGGGACCTGCCCAGAGACCTCAGGTCACAGGAACTAAGGAACAGCTTGGGACAGGATCTTTCTGATCTTCAGTGTGTGACTGGAGCTGATCCCATGATACAGTGTTCCATAAACAAATAGTACCAGGAGAGAGTGAGGCTCCCAGGGGCACTAACTCACTTGTGAGCACAGGTAAAAGGACCACTTCTGCTCAAATTCCTAGCCAAAGAGGGAGCCAACCTGAGCCATTAGGGCACAGGAATAAAGGAAAAAGGCAGGAACAGGATCTTTCCAGTTTCCATCTGCACCCTGGAGCTGACTCTGTGCCACAGCTCTCCATACACAAATTCTTCCTGGAGAGAACTGGTCTCTCAGGAATTCTGACACCCAGGCTTGCAGGTGGGAAAAGCCACCATCAGAGACAGCAAGACCAGATAACACCAGAGATAACCAGATGTCAAGAGGCAAGGGCAAGAACATCAGCAACAGAAACCAAGGCTACTTGACATCATCAGAACCCAGTTCTCAAACCATAGTGACCCTGGATAACCCAACAAACCAGAAAAACAAGACTCTGATTTAAAGTCATATCTAATGATGATGATAGAGGGCTTTAAGAAGGACATAATTAACTCCCTTGAAGAAATACAGGAGAACACAGGTAAACAACTTGAAGCCCTTAAAGAGGAAACACAAAAAACCTTTAAAGAATTGCAGGAAAACACAAACAAACAGGAATTGAACAAAACCATTCAGGATCTAAAAAAGGAAACAGAAACAATAAAGATATCACAAAGGGAGACAACATTGGAGATAGAAGACTTAGGAAAGAGATCAGGAGTCATAGATGTAAGCAACACCAACAGATTACAAGAGATAGAAGAGAAAATCTCAGGTATAGAAGATACTGTAGAAAACAATGACACAACAGTCAAAGAAAATGCAAAATGTAAAAAGCTCCTAACCCAAAGTATCTAGGAAATGTAGGATACAATGAAAAGAACAAATATAAGGATAATAGGTATAGAGAAGAGTGAATATTCTCAACTTAAAGGGCCAGTAAATATCTTCAACAAAATTATAGAAGGAAACTTCCCTAACCTAAGGAAAGAAATGCCCATAAACATACAAGAAGCCTAAAGAACTCCAAATAGACTGGATCTGAAAAGAAATTCCTCCTGTGGCATAATAGTCAAAACATCAAATGCACAAAACAAAGCAGTAAGGAAAAAAGGTCAAGTAACATATAAAGGCAGACATATCAGTATCACAGCAGAATTCTCACCAGAGACTATGAAATCTAGAAGATCCTGGGCAAATGTTATACAAATGGCAGCCAGGCTATTATACCTGGTAAAACTCTCAATTTCCATAGATAGAGAAACCAAGATATTCCATGACAAAAACAAATTTGCACAGTATCTTTCCACAAATCCATCCCTACAAAGGATAATAGATGGACAACACCAATAAAAGGAGGGAAAGTATACCCTAGAAAAAGCAAGAAAGTAATCTTCTTTTAACTAGCCCAAAAGAGGATAGCAACACAAACATAAAAATAACATAAAAAATAACAGGATTCAGCAATCACTATTCCTTAATATCTCTTAACATCAATGGACTCAATTCCCCTATAAAAAGACACAGAATAACAGAGGGGATGTAGAAACAGGACCCAATATTGTATTGCATACAGGAAATGAACCTTAGTGTCAAAGAAAGACACTACCTCAGAGTAAAGGGCTAGAAAACAATTTTCCAAGCAAATGGTCTCATGAAACAAGCTGGAATAGCCATTCTAATATCAAATAAAAGCAACATTCAACAAAAAGCTATCAAAAAGGATAAGGAAGTACACTTCATACTCATCAATGAAAAATCTACCAAAAAAAGAACTCTTAATTCTGAACTTCTATGCACCAAATGCATGGCACCCACATTCATAAAAGAAACTCGCCTAAAGCTTGAAGCACAGAATGTACCTCACACAATAATAGAGACTCCAACACCCAACTCTCATCAATGGACAGAGCATGAAAACACAAAATAAACCAAGACACATTGAAACTAAAAGAAGTTATGGACCAAGTGGATTTAACAGATATCTATAGAACATTTTATCCTAAAACAAAAGAATATACTTTCTTCTCATAACCTCATGGTATCTTCTCCAAAATTGACCATATAATCTGTCACAAAACAGGCCTCAACAGATACAAGAAGATTGAAATAATTCCATGCACCCTATCAGATCACCACAGACTAAGGCTGGTCTTCAATAGCAACAAAAATAACGGAAAACCCACATATATATGAAAACTGAGCAATGCCCTACTCAATGATAACTTGGTTGAGGAATAAATAAAGAAATTAAAGACTTTTTAGAATTTAATGAAAATGAAGGAACAACATACACAAACTTGTGGGACACAATCAAAGCAGTGCTAACAGGAAAACTCAGCTCTGAGTGCCTCCATAATCAAACTGGAGAGAGCATACACTAGCATCTTAACAGCATACCTGAAAGCTCTAAAACAAAAAGAAGGAAATACACAAAAGAGTAGTAGATGACAGGAAATAATCAAACTCAGTGCTGAAATCAACCAAGTAGAAACAAAAAGAACTATACAAAGAATCAACAAAACCAGGTGCTGGTTCTTTGTGAAAATCAACAAGATAGATAAACCCTTAGCCAGACTAACGAGAGAGCACAGAAACAATATCCAAATTAACAAAATCAAAAATGAAAAGGGAGATATAAAAGAGAAACTGAGTAAATTAAAAAAAATCATCCGATCTTACTACAAAAGCCTATATTCAACCAAACTGGAAAATCTGGGTGATAAGGACAATTTTGTAGACAGACACCAAATACTAAAGTTAAATAAGCATCAGGCAAACCATCAAAACAGTCCCATAACCCCTAAAGAAATAGAAGCAATAATTAAAAGTCACCCAACCAAAAAAGCCCAGGACCAGATGGATTTAGTGCAGAATTCTATCAGACCTTCCAAGAAGATCTAATACCAATACTCTTCAAACTTTTCCACAAAATAGAACTACCCAATTCATTCTATGAAGCACAGTTATGCTGAGTATTCTCCCTTGGAGATGGAAAGATTTCTGTCTAATCAGTAATTTTTCACAATTTCCTTTCATAGAGGATTTCATAAAAGATTTTTTTCTACTTCTATCATGTTTAATGTTCCAAATATATTTTAAAAACTGGTTGAGTGCATATTACTTTTAGCTTCAGAAGATAACATGTATATTTAGGAGGCATTTTACTATTATAAATAATTTTGATAACTTAAAAAATGTCAATACTGAGTTATATATTTTAACATAAATTTTATTAGTTTATTAAAAAATAAAAATTAAAAAAATGTGGTAATCTACAAAATGGAGTACTACTCTGCTTTTAGAAACAAAGACTCTGTGTATTTTTCAGGCGTGTGGATGGAACTACAAATTATCATTCTGAGTGAGGTACTCCAGAACCAGAAATACACATAAGGTGTGTACTCACTAGTAAATGGACATTATCCATAAAGTGTCAGATAACCATGCTACAATCCAGAGAACCAAAGAAACTGGGTAATAAGGAAGTTTCAAGGGAAGAAACATGAATCTCACTTTGAACAGGAAATTAAATTGTCATCAGAGATGGATGGAAAGAGGGAAGTAGGTATGAGAGGGGTGAGGAGGGGAGCTGGAGTACTTACTATTAGAGTAAAGGGATTTTCTTGTGGTGATTTGTATCTTATCACTTCTCTGGCAGTGTTCAACTAGTCTAAGTGTTTTCTAGTAGTGTCTTTAGAGTCTCTTGGATATGGAGTCATATCATCTTCAAATAGGGATAATTTTGTTTCTTTTCCCTTTTCCATAAATTTTATTTCTTTTTCCTGTCTTACTGTTCTAGATCAGAGTTAAGTACAATATCAATTAAGAGTGGACATCCTTGTTTCACCTCTGATTTTAATAGAAATATTTTTGACTGCCAGATATTGTAATGCAGGCTACATGTTTATTGTGTGTAGTCTTTACTGAAGTACATTCCTTCTCTCTCCACTTTGTTCAGGGTTTTTATAGTAAAAGTTTGTTGGATTTTGTCCAAGTTTTTTTCCGCATCTATAGAAATGACCCTGTGATTTAAAACCTTTTCACTTTAGCGATTCTAGAATACAATGCTCTCATAAAGCTTTAATCATCTATTTAGGATATATTAGGGTAAATCTGAAGCAGTGAATTTTCATTTCACAGTAAAGTGCCCATTGTATATCAAAGGCTGACAGCAGCATCAATATGAGCATCAGATCTATCTGGGAAAAATTTTTAAATGGGAATTGTTAGACCACACTCCAGCCTTAGGGATTCAATAACTAGATTCTGAGGGCTGAGCCCATTACTCTGTGTATCAGGGCTTCCTTTCTGTTGCACATCATAGTGAAAGATTACTGCCATGTCGTCTGAGTTTAGTTTTCAAATTCTCCATAGGTCCCTGGAGGGAGACATTTAAGGGAGCTAAATGAAGTCAAGTGACACTGTGTGAAGCCTGCTGAGATAGGAGGCAGGGAATCCAAAATAAACCTGAGTCTAGGCCTGGATGATGATTAGAGGAGCATCAACAATACTAACTAGAACAAATGAGAGGCTGAGGCCCTCAGGGTCCATCCCAGAACCTTATGTTGGATGGTGATGTATGAAGCCAGATAAGGTAGAGAAGATAGGACAGGCCATTCTCTAAGCAAGCTCCCAGAAACAGATCAACTCACCAGATATAACTAATGAAGCGAAAGACACACAGCAATCTCAAGATACTACTTTCCAATATCAAATCCCATCATTCTTATTATCCTACTCCAAGCCACACACGCTACAAGAAATTAGAGTAGTAGAAGAAGATGAGAAGTTGAAAACCATCTCTTCAGGAGAGCTATGATGTTGGAGAAAATCTGTAAGGATGTCAAAATTCTAAGAAAGGATTCAACAGCCAGTTCACATGACCCAAGGAGACTATCTGACAAAACAATCTGAAACTTCATCAACTGCACATCCATGTTCTTCCTATTACTTAGAGAAACAGAACCATAGGGGACTCTGGCAAGGTTAGAAATAAAGCTATCAAGGACTGGTTTAATTAATAAAGAATTTGCCACTGAGGTGTTAGGACCTGAACTCAGTAACCATGTAAGCCCACATATTTCAGTAGAGAACTGGTAGATACGAAAGAATTATAATGCTTTGTCAAGACTGTGACAACTATGTGTGATAGTTTTGCAATTTAATTTTTTTGTATGCTTTAATAATTGTATGCATCTATACAATGCATCTTGATCACCTTACCAAATTCCACTCTCCTGGGACTTCTGCAACACTTTTCCTTTTCACATTGATGTCATGTTCTTTATTTCTTATTTATACCTCATTGAGTTCAGTCGGAGCTGTTCCTATATGTATTGGATGTGTGGCCATCCACCAGCACATAGGCAGCAGACAGATCCAAAAGAAAGATGAACTCCTCTCCCCATAACAAGAAGTGCCCTTAAATTGCCAACAGTTTCTCAGTCACATCTGTGTTGGAATTTTGAATGGGATGACCTTGGTTTTGTGCAGATAACCAGAGCTGCTATGAGTTTAGGACAATGGTTACATCTTGTCCAGAAAGCAGCATGTCACAACATTCCATAATCACTATTTCTCAGCACTTTGACCAGTCAAGTAAGAGTCTCTATATTGACTACCACTACTGACCATTGCAAAAAGAACTTTCTTCTGAGCAACATTGAGAGCAGCAATTATCTATGGGTATATGCATACGTATTTAGGAGTCAGTTTGACAACATGCATGTCTAAGACAACAATAGGGGTAGGTTTCCCTCTAGATATATGACATCCCCAGCCATTGGATTTTGACAAGGTTCCAAGTATCAGGCATGAATTCTCTCAGGAGCAAGCATCAAGTGCAAAGAGAAAACACTTGGTTGCACCCCCACCCATAGCAACCACGTCATTATTTTACCAACAGGTTGCTTAGCGAGTCAATATTATAGCATGTAGTGACCACTACATAAGTTTAGTGATAAATTTCTTCCACCATGGCCTTACCTTAGCACTTTCCAGAACTATGAATGCCATCTAGAGCAGAAGAAATTTCCAGACCAGTTCCAGCTAAATTTCTGTGTCTTACCAACAAAGTGTGTTGTGATGTCAGAACTGCAATTTGTTGCAGTAAATCTCCAACCCCAATAAGCCTGTGCAAAATCACACAATCCAATTGTAATATTTATAAGGTGTATGCCTACATTGGGCAGAGTTATCACTATACTACTCTACTACACCAGCTATGAGATCCCTTGCTACTTGTGGCTTCACTAGGCCATGTGTTTCTGCTCCATCTAACTTCCACCTCTTCTGTCTCTGTCTTCTCTTCCTCCTTTCCTATTATTCTCCCACTCTCTAACACCTCCAGGCCTACCTTTTCCTTGCACTGCCCAATTACAATATCTAGCTTATACTTGATCAGTTAAAATGGGGAGAAAGTTCACATGAAATCACCTGAGTACATGATCTACTTCTTGTTGGGGCATCCTCTCTTGAGGAAGCAGAATTAATATTAGAATACAAACAGCACCAGGGCAACCCACATTTCCCCCCTTTTTATCCAATACTGATGTCTTACCATCTAACTATGATAAGTAACCAAAAACAATGACAGTAGCTTTTGTTGTTTGTGGGCGTGTGTGTATGATAGAAAGAGAGAGAGAGGGACAGAGAGAGAGAGACAGAGACAGAGAGAGACAGAGAGAGAGAGAGAGAGAGAGAGAGAGAGAGAGAGAGAGAGAGAGAGAGAGAGAGAAGAGCTTACAAACTTTTTTTATAGTTTCTTAGTTTTGGATAACCCATGCCCTGCCCCCTACCCCAAATACACAGATATAGCAGTCTTACACTGTGACATTGGACATTCTTCTTTTCTTCCCTCATAGATGAAGCATGAGACAATTCTAATGGTAGAAATAGGCTAAAGAGCCCCACATGGAGGTCAGAGCTGTGAGGATGGGGATAGATTAAGAAGGACTGGGTAGGAGCTCCATTTCAAGTGACTAATTTTAGCAGAATAAAAATGATATGTCTAAAATATTGGGATGTGGAGCAAAGGAAGGGACAAGAAAATGACAGATTTTTTTTGCTAACATTCATTTTCACAGGACTTTTCAATTAGTTCAATGTCAAGATCATGCATGGTCTTGGAAATGTCATACCCCTCTGCTTCAACTGGAAGCTATTAAAAGCTCTTTGGTAATGTTCCAGCAAGTGTTTTTAAATATTTATGAACTGTTTCTATAAATGACTTCTAGGCAGTTGTAATAATTAAGTGTTCTCAGGTGATGGGCCATCTTCTCACTGCCTGACCACGTGCTACATAGTGAGTTCTCTCCACAGAGTCCTTTCAGCTTCTATATTGACTCAAATCTTTTCTTCTTGGAAAGACTGGCTTTTTATTTTTAGTTACTTTTAAAATAATTTCATAATTAAAGAAAAAGTAAAGTGCAAAAAACTATGAGGTTCGGCCAATTTTTTCTTATGTGTTTATCCATATAACTATAATCATTATGAAGTGTTCTGAATGTCCCAGAATTCCACCTAAGGCTATTGCTCCATTCCTGAATCAATTATCATTCTGAGTTCCAGTACATGAGTTATTATGTAGTAAAAAAAAAATCAAGAATTATGTTGTTTCCACGAGTGGTTTCTTTCTCTGACATGACTTTGCAGATGTTTGGTCCTTTAGATTGCTATGGAGTAGTCCACATTTTTTTGATGGACATTTGGATTTTTCTCCTGTTCTTGATTGTCATAAACTCCCATGCACCATCCTGTTGACTTCCTCATATATGCAAGTATTCATTTCCACTGGATAATCCAGGGGCAGTGGTGGTAGGGATTTGGGGTGTCTGTGGTGTATGTGTGTGTGTGCTGTGTGTGTGTGTGCTGTGTGTGTGTGTGC
>JADRCD010206513.1:1862-24468 GCA_019843815.1 Montemys delectorum
AAGAAAGAAAGAAAGAAAGAAAGAAAAGACAGCTTCACTTACTTACTTACTTACTTACTTACTAACTTACTTACTTACTTACTTACTTACTTACTTACTTACTTACTTACTTACTAAGGTAAAATCATACTATGTATGCAAGTCTGCCCTCAAAATCATACTCCTCCTGCGTCAGGCTCCTGAATGCTGAAATTATCAGCATGTCCACATTCAGTGAAATATAGCAATTTTAAAGTAGAAAGCCTATCATAACTATAAGGTTAAAGTCAATATCTACAAAAGAATAAACTACTATCCTGTGTATTTCTCTACAGATGCAGACAAAGGTACACCTGCCCCTGTGCTGTGTGCCCAATGTGAATCCACTCAGAGAGTGACGCACAACTTGAAGTGTATCGTGTTAAGTTACTGGGTTATACTCTTCCAAAGAGGATAAAGCTGAAGAGTATAAAGAAGTGATGAAGACTTGGGAGCCATCTCCCTTCAATGTGATCCTGGGCCATAGAAGAAAGCACTGAGAATATATAGCCTGTATATCAAGTAACAACACCAAGTCAACGTTGACATCCAGACTTCCATTATTGTACTTGTGATGACAGTGCAGAATGTCCTTGTCTTTATTGAATGCATACTAGGGTTGTTTTCTAATATAGTACTGTTGGCTATTTGTTTGTTTAGTACTGTTAGGAACCAAGCATGGGATCTCATGCTTGATATGCAAAGAAGTCTACTCCAACTTTCATCCCTGGCTCTCAGGATTTATAGGAGTTTGAATTGAAGGAATAAATTTGTAGCTCCTTTCTGAATGTTCATGAAATATCCATAGGAATGTGTGTGACTGTGTCTATGTGCATACAGATTAAGGCTAAAGGGAAAACTGAACAGCATGGGGAATCCAGAAAGCTATTTTTACAGCTTCATTCAAAATAAAGTGAGTTTTGGTTTGTCTTCTTTAGTTTGAAAATAAGAAATGGTAATTGAGCTTGTCGAGGAAGTTGGGGAAGGAAAGCACCTTCTATCTCCTTGTCCCAAACCTGAGAAGCATCATCTTATCCTGGGGGTCCCAGAAAGTTGCTCTGGGAGAACCAAGAAGTACCAGAGTCTGACATGTGGCTGGAGACACTAGGGGCCCAAAAATCAGCCAGTGAATCAGTGGACTACAGCAATACAAAGAAAAAGGTAGGAAACCCCACCTCTGAGGTAGTCTGAGTGGCAGTTACAGGCAGACTTGCAAGGTTGGTGATTAAGGCATAGATCTACATTTGGGCATCTCTTTTATTGAGGAGGAAGACCGTCACAGGAGCCACTGAGGTGGCCTAACTGGCCTTGCACCCCCGGAGTCTTTGAGAAGGGTAGGTGTTCATGTCTGGATATCCCAGGATCCAAGTTGTCTATTGGATCATACATAAGCTATTTCATGCACAGAGATAAGAGAAAAAAAAAAAAAGAAAACAAGATGCCTAAGATAATTAAGGGTGGAAATAGCTCCTTAAGTAGTAAATTTTCAGGTAAACAAAGTCTCAACACATTCCATTCTTATTGACAAGCCAACTTTTCAAATTCACGCGGACTTTGCACAAGACGTTTTTGAAACAGAAGTCATGCTAATTGCCAAAGTTCAAGACTGTTGTTCAACAGATGAAAGAACTGTGACTGCTTTGAAAACATAGTAAATTCAAACTGTCCCAACAGATTACCTCTCTGGAAGAATTACTCTAAATAGAAATATATATGTACACATCATCTGCAGGCCACTGAAGTGAACATATTAGGGGATGTCTCTATGTTACACAGAAGTGGGGGAAGCTGAAAGAAATGTACTTTCCCTAACTACTGAAACACAATTTCACAGTCATGAACTTTGTTCCCAATTCTTAGTTTCCCATAAAATGGCCAAAGCCATTTTATGTTATCACATGGGAGACTCAATGTTGGTCATTACTTCTTTGTATGGTCTCCCAGGAGTACACTGCTTTACATCCCACAAGGACCAGATGCAAGAACAAAATGCACGAGTCTCCAAGAGTAGGAGCTGACTTTTGTTCCTGTGGGTGCAATCATGCTCTCTGTCCCAGACATGGCTTGGTTCTAGACTATCAATGCTAAGAAAAATAGCAAGTATGAATGTAAGTCAATAGTGCCTTAAGAGTACTAGGGAGGGAAATTGCCCATGGAGCTCAAAGTACCTGAAGCTGCATGCATAGAGAGATGGCATATTCTTCTTCCTTTAGACATGTTCAACTGATCTCTTCTCAAGCTATGGCCCCTCTCAATTATGCAAAAAAGCTTATACCTATAGCTACACCTAAGATGCTCCATACATGGGATGACTATGGAGTAAGTAAAAATCCCAGTAAAAATCAAGCCAGTGAGTGGTGTGGCCTGAGGGCCAATAGATACTGAACCAAAGGATACTGTGACAGAGGTAGAAACATTAGCCCTATGCTTGGTCTCTGACTCCTAGTGTTATTGCCAATGAAAAATGCAGAAGCATTCCTTCTTGGTCCCCATCCAACTGGATGTTCTTACCTTTGGTTCCATTGAAATGAAACTGTGGGTTCCTCTGCTTGAGAGAACAGACCTTTTGATGGTCCTACTATGGTAGAAGTGATAGTAGTCCTTCAGCGCACCGATCTGTGGGACAAGGTAGGAAGAAGACCAAAGTAAATATGTTAATTCCTGAACACAGTATGCTTCCATGCTTTTTTTGTTGTTGTTGTTAAAATAAGAACACAAAACAAAATAGCCTATAAATTATGCAGCTGCCTGATATACTTAAATGTCACTTGAACCTTGGTGGTCACTTTTCAAAAGAAGGACATCCGATATGAAATATGAGTGTCCTTGAGGCAGTGACTGCAGAGCTAACGATTCTATTGGGGCAGTTAGCTTCTCCATATCGCCTGTTTAATGTTTAATTTATATGCAGCATTTTAAGTAATGCTATATCAATCTATATCCAAATGTGGGAAAGAAGGAAGAAGTCAAATAGCTCACTAGTAATAAAAACACATCTCATTCTGTTTGCAGTGAGAACTGGACAATGAAGGACGCCGACAGGTTACTTATATGGTTAATTTGAAACACTTCTTAAACAGTTGGTCATTCATAGAGATATTATCACTACTTAGATCAAGAGACAGTAGGCACAGCCCTCAAGTGGAGTGATACCTCCTAGAACAATCTTTGAGCTTAGCTTCTGGGGATAAATGGCTTTATCTTCTTTACCTTATATCCTTTTCTTTTAACATGACTTGGTTTCCTCATTTTTATTCTTTCTTGATTAAAACCAATAGATCTGAAAATATGCCTTGACTACTTTGAAAGCAAATGAACAAAACATTTAACAACTGTATTCTTGTAGCGGGGGATGGTAAAGTGCTTGATACACAACATGAGGACCAAAGTCTGAATTCCCACCAAAAAAAAGTACAAGTTAGAGATGCCAGTGTGTAGAACCCCATTGCCCAAGGAGAGGAATGCAGAGACACCAGAATCTTTGAGACTTGCTGGCCAGCTAGCCAACTAGTTCAGCTGATCAGTGAGCTCCAGGTTCACCGAGAGAGCCTGTTTTAAAATAAAATAGAGATGTATAGACAAGATGGCTCACCAAAGCCACTTGGCTTTGTAAGCTCAATTACTGGGATTTGATCCCTAGAACCCATAAAGGTGAAAGAAAAGAAACAAGTCTATAAAGTTATCCTCTGATATCCCCCACCCCATTATGAAACTCATGCCCCCCCTTATCCCCTACATACAATCACACATAAAACAACCATAATAAATAAATTTATAGTAGAGAACAACTGAGGGAGGTCATTTCTGACCTCTTTATCTACCTGTCTCCATGTGTTCACAAACACACACACACACACACACACACACACACACACACACACACACTATGGATCACTCAGTGAGAACTGAACCCAACCACAAAGGCAGGGCTTGTGTCTAGTCTCTTATTTCAGCTGATACCCCAGCTGAAAAGCATGTACTCTTGAGCCTGTGTTTCTTTTTTGGTAAAATTGGATTTTGAGCTAGTTGATCTCTAAGACCACTGCAGTGCTCATATTCCATTCTTTAACAGTGACACTTTCCTTGCTTCAGGCAAATACAGTAAATGTCTAATTCTCTAGACACTCATGGCTCTACACTACAGGAATGACCACTGTGGTGATGTTGTCCAGCTGGTACAATGTAGACCTTGGGCTTTTCTTAAATTAAAATCTCATTGGCGCAGGTTAATTTTTTTCATTATAAAAGGGTGTTTTCTAAGGTCCATCTCCTTGTTATACTCTCACCACATATTTTGTGTCATTTAGACATTGTCTCTTTGTGATGTTGCAGTATCACTAAAACTCAAGAGAAAGCCTGAAGGCTTACATTTTTTTATTCAAATGGAAAACATCCTGATCTACAAAAATGCCTCAAAAAAAAAAAAAATAAGTGAGTACAAAACCAAGGGAGTCCCAGTGAGTCCTCCAGCTTAGTGCTCCTCAGATAGAGGAACAGGCAGTGAGACACCCATCTCAGTGCTCTTCAGCAAGAAGAGCAGGCAGTGAGTCCTCCATCTCAGTACTCCTCAGCAAGATGAACAGGCAGCGAGTCCTCCATCTCTCAGTACTCCTGAGATGGAAGCAGGAGCAGGAAGAGGTTATAGTTTGCAGCCCCACTCCTGAGCCTGCCCAAGAGGACATACTGAAAGGTGTTAATACACTGAAGCTTTAGGAGTAGAATTTAAGAGTAGCTGCATAATTTTCTAAACAAAAAAAAAAAATCTAAAACTCTTCATTACACATAAGCTTCGTGATGTTCTTCTTGAGTAGCTACAGCATTTTGAAGCAAAGAACAGGTGTACCCTGGGGAGGAAACTTGACAAACTGACCATAAGCAGGCATGGTGGAGGGATGATGATCAGGAGTACAAGTCAGCCTCAGTAACAGGGTGAATTCAAGGAGAGCCTGGGCTACATAAGATCTGGTCAGAAAAATACAAAAGCAAAAGCAAAAAGGCTTTGCCACGGGGGAGAATGCCAATGTGTTTCCTATCACAATGTCTCTACAAAGAAACTCTTTGATATAGAAAATGGCTGGATTTGACCCAATTATTAAGCTCAAACTGTATATGAAATTCATCCTGAGAAAATTCAAACCCTAGCAGGTCTTTCCAGAAAAGACTGGAATCCCAGTGTAAACCAGTATGTAGGGAGTGGTAAATAGGATCTTCTGTGTCAACGCTAGTTGATTTGGGACCATGGACATATCATTTAGGCTTTCTTTGTGTATTGTTTTTCTCCGTGAGGAAACTGAGAAGTTGACAAGAGTAGAGTAGGCAGACACTGGTCTTCAAGGAAGAAGATAGCAGAGGGGGAACTAAGGAAATCAGTTCAGTGGAGAAAGTACTTCTCAGACAAGCATGAAGACCTGAGTTCAAATCCCAAGATCCCACATAATGACAGATGCTGTAATACACATCTGTAATTTCAGTACCTCTACAGTAAGATCAGTTGCAGAGACAAGAAATATCTCCATAAGCTAGCTTGACATACACAGTAGTATATAAGAGAACCTGGTTCAACCAAGGTTGTCTACTGATATTCTACATCTATTGTGTCACACACAGACACACACACAGACAAACACACATACACACACACACACACACAAACACACACGTGAGGTTTTAAAAAGGAATTATTTACAGGTTGATATGGCAAATAGATGTTAGAATATGAGGTGTCTAGTTAAGTCACTGCTTGGCAGGTACTCATTGTTGGAAGCTTATTAGCTTCGCTTCTATCATCTCTTCTAATTCATCTTTCACCTCTCTTCCCTTGTCAGGATTACTTTGGCCTACACTGTCATTAGCGCTTCTCTTCCCAGGCCTCACTGGCAAACACCAAATGAGCTGATGACACACTGCTGTAGGTATGTAGGCAGTGAAGGTGGTTATGCAAGTATAAGGTGAGATGGGGTTTGAAGAGCTCTTAACCTTGGACACCATCTGTCTATTTCTAAAGATGCACTTTGCAGATCGTCACCTATAAACAGATGTCAGAGCAAACTCTGTAAATATTCAAAACACCCAGCTGCCATCATGAGGTCATTAATCCTACATAAGTAAAAGTAGTTTCAAACCCAAGATATAATGAGTTAAAAATAAAGAGAAACACACCCCCTATTATATGGTCCAGTTGTTGTAAAGAGGAAAAGGGAAGAATTTATATTTGTATAGTATATCATTGTAAAAATATTTTTAAAAATAAAATTCAAAACTCCGAGACCTTCCTTTCGTGTTTATGCACATAGCTTTTTTATGATTAAAAACCCTCATTAAATATTAAAGAAGTATCTTTGAGAAGTGAACAGGGGCAAGTACAGAAACTCACAACTGGTTCAATTCCTAAGAGTATGTGTCTGGAATGCAAAGCTACAAATGGGAAGGCTAAATCCTATCCAAGTCCCCCGAAGCTCAGGGACTATCACCCAGATGGCTAGAGGAAATTCCCAGAGTCAGTGGACAGGAAGGACCAGTGAACTCACAGTAGCTACTGCTGACTACACAAGAGCTGCCCAAGATCTAGCCAGTCAGCATTCCACTTGAAGGGCAAAGGCACTCCCAAGCTCCACCTCTTACTGAACAGTTCCTGGCAGTTGAAGGCTTTCCCAGGAAGGAGAGTCAATTTTTTTAAGAGTATGGTCAACCTCCAATGTTTGGCCCCACACATGTGAAAGTAGGGACAGCAGAAATTTGACTCCTGACTAGTTATTTTAAAAAACAACAACAGCAAAAGCCAGGATACAAAACTGGGAGGAATATAGGCAGTAGGGAAGGAACTGAGAGGAGTTGGCAGAGGAGGGAGTGGGGATGAAATGATCAAATATCATATATATAGTATATATGTTATAAAATATACCTATTTTCTTTTTAAAAAAAAACCACTGAAATATTACACACACAAATCCCAGCAATTTTCCCAGGGTACATACAGTCTTTAAGTTCCAAATGGCCAGTACAAAGAATACAAGGACTACATCTACCTAGGCCACCAAACTATGCAGCAGTAAACAATGCGATCTTTCTCTTGAGGATACTGATTACTACTACTAAGCTGTGTGGTAGCACACTGTAGTTCTTTGGTTGATGCTTCATTTATCAAAAACTAAACTTGTGCCAGGTATCTTAACTCCTTTCCTAGATATTATCAGATTTAGCCTAATCCCCAAGAGTTCTGGAAGCTAAGTATCATTAGCTCTAATTGACTTAAGGAGCATTCAGGACTCTGGGAATATCCAAACACATACTGCTGTGATTAAGTGCTTAATAAATATCCACTAACATCATGGTGAGCCTAGTTCAGTTCTGTCATGGACTCTGTGAATGGTCTCAAATGATGCAGTGTAGGATCCTTCTGGAAGGTCTTCCCGAAGTGTGCATCTATGATGCTAAACTCTACTTGTGCAAGCAAGCCACAGGATATGGTACAGATCATACCAGCCAGACATAAAGCAAAATCAAGCATCACCAGGCCTGTTCTTGAAGAACCTGCTCAGGACTATAACAGAGGTCTTAGCATCGGCTTCCTAGATGCCTGAACACTCTCTGGTACTTCACAGGTGATGATGTTTTTGCCATTGTTGTTTTGGTAAGCTGACAAGAAACTGTAGATTATGTAAGAGTTATAACTTTGGTGATACATATAGTTATACATGTAGGGGCCTCCTAATCCCTTAGCTTTATGGCTGTGGACCTGGGTATAACTTTGACAAAACCAAGGGCAGCAGGGAAAGCTCGACCCTCCGTGTTGTCTCTATTTATTAAAGCAAGCACCTTCTCAATTAGCTGACCACAGACTGCATTCTCTATCGTAGGCTCCTCTGACAACTCCAAAGTGGACATGCTGGAACTTCTTTAAAATAATCAGCTCAAAGATGTTCTACTGCATAACTCCAGAGCCATTGCTATTGGCAAAAATGAGACACAATCTCCTAGATGAGCCACTGTGTTCACTCTGCCGTCCTGTAGATGACAAGATGCTGCTCATGCAACTCTACCACTCTCATCTCTCAAATACTTCTTACGTTGGCTGGAATGACCATTACAAATGCACCATGGGTGCAAGGTTGTGCCATACCCCTGCCTAAAATCTTCTTGTAGCCTCTTTTGCTCTTGAATAATATCAGCCAGTCTTTCATGATATTGTTAAAGGTCAGTCAGAATAAGAATAGCATATCAAACACACATATACAGGAACTATTTGTTATGCTTTAGGTAACTCACAGAATGAATATAATCAGGACCTGCATTATCTGGCCTAGTCTCCCACTGCAGTCTAGCATCTTGTTGCCGTTTTCTGGATTCCAGACATGTTGGCCACCTACCTTCAGTTCCATGACTCAGCTATGTTTGCTGACACCTCCACCAAATAGCACCCTTACTGCCTCTTTCTCATCCTTTATGGCACTCCCCAAAATGAGGTAACACCTCCATTATATCATTTTGGAACCATAAAATGTGCCTGTAGTTAAGCCCTGATTGGCACAAGTATCAGTCTAAGACCGGTACCTGCTCATCTGCCTGCATGCTCCACTGAGGCTGTGACATGTCTGTTTCTGAGCCCAACACAAACAGGATCATAGAAGAGCTTGCTGAAGGATCTAAAAATCCTGAGCACCAAATTGCCAAAACCATACACAATAGAGCTCCATATGGTTCATAATCTCTAGTAAGTCTATCCAGCTGAGACTGATTTCAACAAAAATGGCTTCACTTGGCCTTAACTGAAGTACTGAGCCTGCCAAGGTGATGTGATTGTGACAACTGTGGGTTGAGACACTGTTGTTTCCAAAACAGCAGCAGAAGGAATAATGTACATTGATCCAATTATTTTGCTTCATCCAAATAAAACAATTCATCACCTTCCAAGAAAAAAAAAATACACACGTGCATAAACATATTTATTTTGCATTTATTAATATGAATGTCCCTTATTGGCAAGACATTTGTCTTTTATGTTCTTTAGATAGAACTGATTCTGCTGGGGGAATTTAATAAACATTAAGCAGAAAAAAGCTGTAACATGTCATGAGTTATTTGTTTTTTAAAGACATGAAAGCTAAACAGCAGTATTATCTATAAGCATCTCCATCTAGGTCCTCTGGGGCAAAGGAAGACAAAAGATGAGTGTGTTCATGTCATATAAGAGCAACAGGGATCAGAACAGAGGACAGGATATAACTGATACAGGGACACTGTATAAATATTTCAGGAACAAATGGGATATATGAAGTGTGAAACCAACAGCAGACCTATCAAGGCCCAACCTTCCCACTGTGTAAAGGAACAGAGTAATGGCCCTGGCCCTGAAAAGCGCATGTTCTGCACAACTGTACACATTCTTTTCTGCCTAGCAACCAACTATGCTAAGACGAATTTCATTCTTTGTTCCTAATTCTTTCAAGCCTTTGAAAGTGTCATCTTTTGAAAGTATCCTCTTACCACAGTACCCAGAATTTCTTTTCCACTATACTTTCGACAACAAAGTATATTCTGTAGAAGGGATTTCCTACACTATTTTATAGTAAAGTATGACTAACTAACTACAGAACTCAGCATCTTAGTTTTTCCAGGCACAACTGTATTTGGTCAGAAAAGTCTGAATGAGTCAAAATAATTGAGCCCAATCACCAGTGGTAATTTGTTTAAGCTCTTCAGTTCTAACAGCAGGTGAGAACTTTCCCCTTATCCCTGACTCCTCCCATCACAGGTAAGATACAGCATATCTAGTGGGGTGTGCTAGGCCCCACTCATATGCTGGCTTTGTTACTGACACAGAACTATGTGGCCTTCCATAGATCATTAGTCACCAGTGCTTCCGTCCACCCATGCTCATAGTTAAAAATTATCAGCATTGCCTCCCAGCAAATGGTTTGTATTGTCCTTCTACGGGACTCTGTAGAAGGAACCTTGCAGAAGCCTGCCCAGGCATGATATATGTCCTACAGCGGGAAACCAGACAGTCCCAGGCAAAGCAGGACAGGCAGATACCCAGTTAGACACACCAGTACTTGATGGTAAGCCTATCAATCATTTTTCCTGGGCTATGTGTCTGCCTGGTTTTCACTCTTGCTTCTTAGGTTAACAGATTTCCCCTAACTCTCCATTTTCTTTCTTGAAAAGTAATTTATTATACCACCATCCCACAAATTAAAGGGGTCAGACATTGAAATAGACTTTGCACAAAAGACAACATACATATTGCATCCAAATAAGCACACATACCCAAAAAAAGTTAAAATGAAAATATCATAATACCTGCACAATACCAGAATAGCTAAACAAGTAAGGTTCTAAAAAATTCATTGAGCATAAGAATAATACATTGTCAGTAATCATGGAAAATAGTTCAGTATCTCTGGAAATTTTTTTTGACAATGTCTTATAAAACCTTCCTTATAATCTAGAAACTTTCTTTCTAGGAATGTACATACGGAAATATATTCCAAACCAAAAAAAAAAAAAAAAAATCTACACATAAATATTCCCAGACCGTTTCTTAATCACAGCTACAAAGTAGAACCAGTCTAACTGCCCATCAACAAACAGCTAAATAAGTTATGACATATCCATTTATTGGAAAGGTACTCGGACTGGGCATGGCGTTGTATCTGTAATCTAAGCACTTAGAAGATGGAGGCAGAATGTTCAGGGTTCAAGGCCAGCCTGCACTATGTAAAGAGCTCAAAACCCGCCTGAGAGCCCTGGTCTCCACCATGTAGCGCTGCTTCGAGACAGTCATGTCTGGCAGAAGTGGATAGTGGAAGCAGGCTTTGAAGGATACATCCCAGCCCCACTTCCAAGAGAATAATGTTTGATGATGCACCGGGAGAATGCCCTACTGTATGCTCCCACTGTTCTTAAACAAGCAATGCCAGCTATCAGGCCTTCACTGCCAGGACACACTGAAATCCCCTAAACTGTAAGGCAAAATAAACTCCACCTCTTTATGTTTGCTTTCAGTCAGGTATTCAGTCACAGCAATGAGAAAAGTAACTGAGAAAGAAGTGTTAAGAATTGCACAGAAACCAGACACAGTGCTCCATGCTTTTAATCCCAGCACTTGGGAGGAAAAGGCTCTGGATCTCTGTGAGTTGTGAGGCCGGCCTGGTATATACAGTGAGTTCTAAGACAGCCAGAGCTACATAGTGAGCCCCCGTCTCTAAGTACATACATACATACATACATGCATACATACATACATACATACAAACCACAGCAACAACCACAAAAAGAGTTGGATGGAGTAGGGTTGTTTTCTGAGATTAGTTTCAGAAATAACAAAAAGACAATGTTGCCAAGCATCCTCTAGAGGATTTCTTATACTCTATAGGAGCAAGATAGGTGACATATGCCCATTTCTATTGCAGTCTCCAGGAAGCTTATAGTAGTGTCTCTGTGTTCATAAGAAGGAACAACTTCAAAGGGCTACAATGCTCCAGACAGAGTATAACTTAAACAAAAATGGCTCCCCAGCACCCAGTACACAGAGGCCAACATACTCAGCAACAATACACAAATATCTTTCTTTGACTTTTATTTCAAGTGCATTGCTCAAATTTCTCTTGTGATTTCTGTCCTCAATTCTTACAGATTGAGCTAAGTGAGCTCCTTAGAGAATGACACTGGAGAAGATAAATACAGAGCTATACCATTACAGTGATTAAACAAACAAACAAACAAAAAACAACAACAAAAAACCTTCCAGATGCTCAAAGGAAGATGTGCCCCCCTGATGATTTCAGATGTATAACCTCTGTCTAAGATAGGAAGGTATATAGTAGGTTAAATAACAGGTCTCCAAAACATCTATGTCTTCATCTGTAGAACTGGGGGAATGATGCCTAATAGGATAAGAGGACTTAATATATATAATTAAGCTGTACATCTTAAGATGGAGAGAATCTCCTGGAGTCTCTGGTGGCCTACTACTATCACAAGAGTTCTTATACATAAGAAGTCAGGCAACGCTTGTAATCTCAGTATTTGAGAGGTGGAGGCAGAAGATCTAGAGGGTAAAAGTAAATTTGAAACTACCTTAAGGTTATGTGATATCCTGTTTCAAAATAGCACAAATAAAGGGAATGGGTAGCAAAGTAGTTAGAAAAGAAATGAGACAAAAAAAAAACCATAAAAGCCAAGAAGAAAAAGAAAATGCCTAAATGGTAAGAAGTCTGAAATTTGAATTTTATGATGGAAGGAACCTCAAGTCCAAAGATGAAGAAGGGACTCTAAAAGCTAGAAAGACACCTCTGAAACTTCTAAAAGGTGAGCACATGTTCCCTGACACCTGATTGAGGTTAGAACTTCTGTCCTGCAAGAGGGTACTGCTATATTGTCCAAAGCTACTAAGCTATGGCAATTTGTTAGAGCAAAACCACAAAGCTAATGTGGAGTTGAGATGGAGCCTCTTAGATGCCCACATGCTGCAAAGTAGCCCAAGTAGATAAGTTGTATGTACATGATTCTTTTTGTTCTTCATAACATTAAGAATTCTCTAGGTATTCAGTTATCAATTTCCAAATAGCTGTGACAATACAGTTATGGGCTTAATAACAGCTAGGTGTTCTTGGAACTTTAGCATTTTCTCAGTTCATCTCCAAATAAACAGAATCCCAAAATAAAGAACCTGTCTCAGAAGAACAGAACTAGCAAATGGCTTTTTGCTTTCTTAGTTCAGGCTGGCCTCAGACTTTCTGTGTATCTGGAGGATGAGATTTGTGCATGCTAGGCAAGCACTGTACCAAGCCACATGTCAAGTCCTGGCACTTTAACTCTGTCTGACAGTTATTCACAGGGTTTTAGGAAGCAGCACGCATCTCTGCAGGCACACTCACCCTATCCCAGCTCCTTTTACCCTCTCCAGTATGAGGCTTCATGATTTTGTCCATAAGCTCTCCGTAGGAATAATCTGAATCCTCCTAGCCCATCTTGAAAGCAGGGTAGCAATTATGAACAGTAAGCCTACAAATCCTGTACACTCAAAAAACACATAACAATTCTCACCAAGGAAACCGAAACAGGTGGAAGGAGCACCGCACCAAGTTTTCCTAAGTTCAAGTGAGCAGCCTAGAGTTTTCTCTCTTACACACACACCAAAGACATGTGATTTACCCCCAAACAAAGCACAGACTCTTGGAGTTAGGAAGGTCCTTAGTTAGTGGTCTAGATTGCTTTATATTGCTATGTTAAACACCTTGACCAAAATCACTTAGGAAGGGAAGGGTTTATTTCGTCTTACCAAAGTCACATTCAATCACATAGGGAAGTCAGAGCAGGAACTCAAGGGACCCGGAGCCAGGAACTAGAGCACAGACCATAGAGAAACACTGCATATTGGCTTCCCATGGCTGATCAGTCACCTTTTAGACAACCCAAGATCACCTGCCCAGAGATGGCACCATTCATGTTGGGCTGAGCCCTCCCGCTGTTGATCATTCATTATGAAAATATTCTACAGCTATGCCCACAGACAAATCTGATGGAGGCAATTTTTCACTTGAGGTTCCTTCTTCCCATACGACTCTAGCTTGTGTCAAATTGACCAAAATTTGGCCACAGAGCAGGTGTCTGGTCTGATTTCCATCCTATCTTCTTAACCTAGAAGGTATTGTACTTTCTGAGGCAGTCTAATCTCTAGAAAGTTATTCCCAGGAACCCACATAAATCCGCTGGCTCAAGCCTGAAGCAAGAACCAGAGTGTATTTCTCTTCAGCCAGATAGCTAGCACAGCTCACTGGACCTTTCCTCTTTCTGGATGGGCATCCAAGCTCCTCCACTTTGCCAAGTTTTTGCAAGTTACTTCTCCGAGAAAGGCCGACATCTGGAATGTCTCTGCATAAAGCTTTGAGCCTAGAACCTAACACATGCCAACTTTAACTAGCACTGTGGAGTCAGGATGGAGTCACTGACACCATAACCTCCCTTGGCCAAATATTTCTGGCAAAATGGCTTACAACTCAGTATTTTTAGCAGAGTCCACATAAATCCTTATTAAACTTGGTTCACCACCATTCAGTATTTTAATTTCCTCAAGGTAAGTAAACAGAAATTGGCATTTTCTTGGAATGCTGTGTTTCATGTTCTATATTCCACCCTATGATAGCCTGTCTAGACATTCATTTATTTATTGAGTGTTACAACATGCCAAGCACAGATCCTAAGACACTATAGACTGAAAGAACAATGCGGAAGCCCTGCCAGTATGAGAGAACTTTGACAGGCTTCCATCAACCCCATTGTGTCAGCTCCAAGTCTGAAATTTATATCTTCACAACCAAATCAGAATATTTCACCCAAGACAGCTCGAATACATTTCATACTTGTGCACCAAGGAGGAGAGGAATGAACTCCATGTTCAACTCCCAATATATTTGTAACAGTTCTTTACGAATGACCTGGAAAGGGTCTTTCATTCATTTTCTGCAATATGAATAATTGTAGTCTACATATAAAATAAATTCTGAACTACATTATTCTAAAAATAACATTTAATACCAGGCTTGGTCAGCTATATTTTTTTATTTAAGTGTATTTTTAGCAGCTCTAGAAATGGCTTCATGGTTAAGGGAGCTTACTGCTCTTACAGAGGACTTGAGTCTGAATCCCAGAACCCAGACCAAGTGATTTCCAACCACAGGTAACTCCACCTCCAGGGACTAAAATTCCTTCTTCTGGTCGCCAAGGCACACATGCACTCAGACTTACACACACACACACACACACACACACACACACACACACACACACACACCACATGAGGAGAAGTCAGGAAAGAACAGCAGCACACTTTCTATACTGGGTCTATACTGTCATTAATGATCACTCTAGAAACTGGAAACACATAGACACGAAAACAAAAAGAAATAGTTCATAGTTTGACAGGTGGAAGTTTTGCTAGAATTAGCCTCTGAGACAGTACATTTTTCTTTCAGGACTTAGTCATTCTCAACTTTGGCTATCCATTAGTGTTGTATGTGGACTTGAAAACCAAGCAAACACTAATGCCAAGTGTCTGGACTTCAATAGTCTGAATTAAGGACAGATGTCTTGGGAAAGCTTTCTAGTAAGCCAGTAAGATGGCTCAGCAGGTGAAGGCACTTGCTGTAAAGCCAGACATCATCAGTTCAACCACAGTACCCAGATAGTGGAAGAGAAAAACAGACTCTCACAAGTTTGAGTTCAACACCAGTACTCATATGGAAGCGGAGAACAAGCTTTATACAAGTTCTGGGGCTGGAGCTCTGGTTGGCAGGCTTGCATGGCCTCTACACACTGAGCTTTCTCACAGGCCAGTGATAACACTTTAAATAAAACATGCTCTCCAAAAATAAAAAGACTGGATGTGTAATAGCTGTGAACATTTAAAATATGATAGACTAGGAGGTGAGATGCAGCCAGACAGCTGATGACCTCTCACCTCCTTGTCACCTGGACTTAACTAACCTATCAGGAGAGGTCCTCTCTGTTAACAGCTTTCCAGAGATACCTTGTTTACCCTTATTTGGATCCTTCCTAAAAATACGTAGAAATGCAGAGGGGTGACCCTCTAGGTGAGGCCAGAACAGGGCAGAGCTGTGGTGCAGGGGCAGTGCTGGGAGTGGACCTGAGTTAGTGTCATGCTAACTGAGAAGCTCCTATTTGCACAGCTCCTGGGGCCCAGCCAGTGGGAGCAGCTTCTGGCCTGTTCTATTAAGTCAAGGTGTCACAGACACAGAACTGTTAGAACAGACCAAAGAATATCACAAAATGGATCAGCAAATAATGGTGAGGATGTGAGGAGAGTGGGCTACTGCCACTGCCACAGAGAATGCCAGGAAACTCCAAGGCAGCTTTCATGAAATTAAATCTGTTTATTGCATAAGTCCTAAAAGTATTCTAAGAACTGCCTCCCCCCCCAAAAAAAAATTTAAAAGCTTCATAGTCATCCAAAACATTGTACATGAATGTTGTAACAATTTGGGCCATAGTTACTATAATCTGTTTTTAACCCCATGCTGTCATGCTTGGTGAATAAGCAAACCAGTGCCTCCATACAAGGGACAATACTGGTCAGTGAAGAGGAATCACTATCTGTAGCTCATGGGGGGGGGGGGGGGGGGACCTGAAATGCACCAAACAGCAAACTCACATAGGCCTGTACTCTGTATTATTCTACTGAGGTGATTGAATAGAAAGCAAGCATTGGGTTTTCCTTTAGTCAAAACATCAGGTTTTAAGATAAGGTCTCTTTGATTCATGTTGAATTGATTTTTGTTCAAATGAGAGGTATGGATCTAATTTCATTCTTCTACAGGTGGATGCCCAGTTTTACAAGCACTATTTTTAATTACTTTTTTCAATGCATCTTTTTGATGCATTTGTCAAAATGGTAGCCATAACTATATGGGATTATTTCTAGACCCTTTGTTGTGTTCCACTGATCTACATGCCTATTTGTGTGCCTGTATCATGGTGTCTTTGTCACTATAGCTGCGTAGTATAATTCGAGGTCAAGGATTAAGATACTTCCAGTAGTGTTCTTTCTGCTTTGAACTGTGTTGACTATTCATGGTCTCTAGCAAATTAAAGAATTGACTTTTATAGTTCTATAAAGAATGTTATAGAATTTTAACAGGGGTTGCATTGATCTATGCATATCCAAAGCACTCTAAATCATTCTTATGATTTAAGATTCTCTTATGAATGTTAGAAACTCATACATTCTTGTTGATTGATATTGTATTCACAAGAGCATGAAAACAGTGTCAGCCTCTATGTCCATCAATGAGTGAATAATGAAAACGTTATTTATACACACAATGGAATTTTACTTAGCCATAAAGAAAAATGAAATTATAAAATTTAATGGAAAATGGATCTGTAAATTATTAAGTGGGGAAGCACAGACTAGAAAAACCAACACAGAGTCTTTGCTCCCATATACATTTAAGATCCTGGCTCCTAAATTTTACAAGTATGTATATGTGGACTTGAGCATGAGTAAAGGTCATGAAACTAGTAAAGTGTCTTAGTCAAGGTTACTATTGCTATGATGAAACGCCTTGATCAACAGCAACTGTGGAAGGATTTATTTCACTCACAGTTCCCTATAACAGTTTGTTATCAAAAACAATGAGGGCAGGAACTTAAACAGGGCAGGAATCTGGAGACAGGAGCTGATGCAAAGGCCATGGGGCAGGATCTGTTCACTGCTCTGCTCCTCATGGCTTACTCAGCCTGCTTTCTTATAGAATCCAGGACTACCAGCCCAGATAGTACCACCCATAGTGGACTGGGTGTTCTCCCATCGATTACTAATTAATAAGACGACCTACATGCCTAACTACCGCCTGGTCTTATGGAGGCATTTTCTCAGTTAAAGCTCCCTCCTCTCTGAGGGCTCTTGCTTGTATCAAGTTGATATAAAACTAGCCAGTACAAGAGGGGATCACAAAAGGGGTACTGATGGGTTTTAAGGAAGTGGGAGGGGTAAGCGAAACATGTGACAGAGGCAAAGAGAACTATTGGAGGTGGAAGGATACAGCAGGGAGCAGGAGGTGAGGAAAAGATAGAATGGAGGGTCAGTTCATACAAACTGTTCATAAAAACAAAATGAATCTATTTCTGCATAACTGATAAACAAATTAAAACCAGACCATTCTCCTCCACTCTCACATGCATCACATAGACCTTTATGGCTCAACATGTGTGGGGCACTTTCCCATCAGCAATTAAGCAAGCAGTTCTGCAGAAGTCGGAGCCTCCTGATTGAGTTGTAATCAGGTACTATGGATCAGGTACTAATCCATAGTACCTGATCCATAGTACCTGACTGTAAGATGACAATAAGTATATCTTACAGCATAGTGTAAGATCCAATAGACTCAAGCAAGGTTTAGCCCCAAGACTTTCCTGCCACAGCTTCAAGTGCCAGTCAGAAGGCCTAGTTCGACTTACAAACTGGCTTCCCCACTCCAGCAGCTCTCAGACTGAGTTTATTATAAGGGATGCAAGTGATAAGATGCAAGGAGGCATGATGGGGAAGCCTCATGAAACACCTATGCTCTGTGGAAGCACCACCTTCAAGGAACCCCCATGTGCTCCACTATGTGGAAGCTCTATGAGCCCCATCCTATTGGGTTTTATGCAGATTTTATTCCATCATCATGACTGAAGCCTGGTAAACCATGTAGACACATGATTGAATAAAGAAGGTATAATCAAATTATTTGATTTCTGGGTTGGAAGGTTTCCTTACTGCTAGCCCGAGAAGAGGCATTCTAATTTCTATGGCCTACACTGAGGAGGAAGTGACTAACTCTAAATATGTGGGTAAAAACCAAATTAAGCATCATATCATACAAGTATCCTTTGAAAGGCAAAATAGACAAGAAAGCAGGTTAACAAACGCCCCTGAGACAAGAGGCCAATTGCAAAGCAGCAGCGGAGAAGTTTCCAAGCTCCTTTTCTCTCTTTAACGTGGTGGTGGTCACACGACCACAGGCACTTGTCAACACTCATCACATTATGCAACAGTACTCCATGCAAATGATCCTTCAGCAAATGTGACTTTTTTACAGGTAGTCCATGGGGAAACATTCACACTTAGATACCATGATGCAGATGCAAAAACTGAAAGTGAAGTTGTTTGCTTAGGTTTCATGATATCACCAAATCAACTTTATTCAGTTGAAAAGCTTCCCCGCAGCCACGGCAGCCTTTTCCACATCGTATCTTCACCAAAGAACAGCCCTGGGACTCATGTGCAGCATGTAAAGCACCCCTCTTTGTGGAATGAAGGAAGTACTTCAACAACTCTCAGTAAAATACTGCTCTCCTCAAAGCAACATTCTGCTGATTATGCAACATGATGGGAACTGAAAATAATAAAATGACTGGGTAATTCCGGGAGAACAACGAAAAGACGAGAAGACTCCTAAGACCACTGACCATATACCTACCATAACTGCCTTGAAAGCAAGGCACAGGTCTATAAGTCTTGGCAGTGGTGGAGCCAACGGCACCATGCCAGCAGCATTGGTATCCCTGAGCTTGGCAGAAATACATACACAGCACCTGTGGATATATGAACCACAATCTAATCTTTCACAGCTACCTCAGGTCAAGAGATGAGGCTGTGACCCCAGGAGTGACTTATATGTGCAACATCCACAACAGAAGGCAAGCAGCGCTGTCTATCCTGACCTGTGCAGTCAAATCTATAAATGTGTTCCACATTTGACCACTACAATCTTTTTTAAAAATCATAGTATGTGTAATGTATATAGTATGTGTATGTATGTGACTATATATGTTTCTGTATATGGCTTCAGATGCAAAGATATCACGGCATATATAGGGAGGTCAGAGAACAATCAATCTTGATGTTGGTCCTTGCCTGGTAGCCTGGTAACGACCACGTCAGTTTTTGTTTCCCAATATGTCAGGCTGGTAAGCTGGTGAGCATTCAAGGATTCTCCAGTCTCCCTTCTTTTCTTGGCTGAAGTACAGTTGAGGTGCACATGCTCTATATGGGATCTAGAGGTGCAAATCCATGTCATCATTTGTATGTACCAATGCTCACTGAGACTTCTCCCTAGTTCCCCCTCACCTCCTTAACCGCTGGTTTCACTGGCTTGTAATAGTACCACCCCAATCTACATTTGAAATAAAGTTCGATTTCAGGATGAGTTTTATCCTAGTTCAACCCTGAAAGATAATTGAAAACATTTCTAATGTTAATGGGACCATAAAACATAGTTATCTGTTAGCTGATATCTTGATGGAAAATCTGTTCACTGGATCACCACAAGAGCATAGGGTTGGAGCTGGAGATCTATGGGTGATGTGCGCATTCATCACTGAGAGTGTTAAAGGTTAAAGTTGCCTTCCCATGGCTCTGGACCCAGTGCAAGAATTATATGGTAGCTTCTACTTCTTAAACTTTCAACAAATCCATCAAATCACAAAATTCAGAACATACTTTCCTTTCTCTTCTAAGTAAAATGTTTTGATATGGTAAGGGGCAACTTTTAGTAGAAAAATGTTTTCCATTAGATCCAACAAGAGTTCATCAAGGCTAAGGCTTTATTTGCATTAAATTATCAATGTCTTCTTGGAACTCTGTTTCACTAGAGTTTTTTATAGTAGCCATAGAATATGAATTCCTAATTCCACACAGGTGAACAACAATCTACTCTTGTGATCACCACAGAGATTCCACCTGAAGCTACTTCCCACAATTCTTCTGGAAATATGAGCTTTAAAAATTGTTTTTGAAAATCTTTGTAGATATAATTATTAGCAAAAGAGATCTGTTGACACTTCAGCTCTGTATACACTCTTCCAAATCCTTTAAAATGCCAACTGATTTGGGGTCATTTGTTCCAGCACTATTTACAGTGGTCGCTTTAATAATTCTATTACTGAGCCGATCACAGTGGCTAAGTCCTAGAACCACAGAACTGGGAAGGCAGGAGAACAGCATCAGTTCAAACCTAGGCACAGGTACATGGTAAGACCCTGCTTCAAGAAGAGAAAATATTTTACCACTGCATCAACAGGCCAGCAGTGTGAACTGCCCATTATTCAAGAGTTATTTCATACTTAATTTATATAAGATGATGTTAGATGACTGGGGATTTTGCTCAGTACTAAAGTATTCTTTAAGCATGTGGAATTTCCTGCATTATATTCCCAGCACTGAAAAAAATTAAATGCAATAAAAATGATTCTTAAAAGATGATAGCATAGCATTTTATAAAACTTGCTTACTTTCTGCTTTTATGGAATTATCTAAATTGCTTTTACGTGGTTGGCTCAGGAGAGGCTTATACCAGCTCTCCTCCCATCTGCCTTCAGACCATCACCTCCTACCACCTTCACTTTCTCTGGCACTCAGCCCCAAGTTCTCCTCCTCAGCCTCTGCACCTATGTCTTTGCTATTCCCTGAACCAGGCATTCCCTATTCCTCAATCTCTCATTCTTTATCAGATTTTACACTTTGCCTCAAAATTCATTTCCTCAGAACTCACAGACCTTTTGAACCTCCCAAGTGGCCTTTCTAGGCTCCTTTTCTTGCTCAAGCTGTAAGTCTTCCAAAGTTAGAGAACACTGGTCTGCTAGCAGCATCCATATCACAGCCCAGGCTACAGTGGTTACCTAACACAAACTTACCCACCCCGACAGTGAGTGGAAAGAGACAGGGAAAGGATTAGTGTCTCCACTTCCCACACAATAGAAATGATGCCTACTACATTTGCTCACTGACCTACATTTACAATAGGACCAACTATAGCAACAAAATGCTTCTGACACCACATTTGGTGCTCTCCTCACTGGTTTAAGCAAAACCTAAAGAATACTGTAGTTTGTGCTTTAGGATTCAATTTCAACCTGATAAATTTCAGGATTATTATCTTTTCTCAGCAATTTCTATGCCTGGATCAAGTGCCCAACTTTTATTTACTTATTTATTATCTTTGTAACATGAAAAAAAAAAACCCATTGACCTTTTATTTCAGCAGCTTGCTTGGTCATGAATATATATTAAATAAATAAAAAGTGATCTCAAATAACCATTATGCCTCTAAGTAAATGTTTGCATGTATACACAAGAAAGTCAGAAGTGATGTTTAGGAAATGTATTTGGGCCTGTAGATTGAGTTTTAAGTATCTCTCTTTATCTTTCCTAAGCACTTACTGTTGACATAAAAGATAAACTCAATACAGTATTTTACCAAAAGAATCATTGCAGTGTTTACACATTTTTACAGTTAACTGAAGACATATGTTTATCTATACAAATACTTCATATCTAGATAAATGGAGAAAAAGTAAGTACACTTATTAGATATTAAGCTTCTATGAGGCTTCCATGGGATCAGGGATAAATCCATGGACTGTGTTAATGTTCAAGACACTGGATTGCCAAATTGCATGTCCAGTGTGGATGCAAGGAATTTAAATGAAGAACAGAACTTCCACCCTCTGCTGTAACGTGCCAAAGTTCTGTAACTAAATTGTGAAACAGATTTAAAGCCCCAATAAACTACGGCGATAAAGACTTAGGGTGGAGACTGGTTCCTGCAGCTACAAGCATTTACTCCCATTTTACATGTATCGTGTTAAAAAGAATTCTACAGTGACTACACTGGCTATATAGTGCTGTCTCTATCCTGTTACTTTAGTGGCTGTATTACAGACCTAGAGATAGAGCCTATACTGCTTATCAGGATGGATGCAGCTCCATACCCTCCCCAGCAGTTTCCCAAACCACATGAAAAGCAACTCGAGTCATTGAACTTGTGGACCTTAAGTCTACAGTCATAGGTAAATGCTCCCCATGATAGCATGGCCATATTCCTACACGAAAGGAAGCATGACTTCTGCCTCCACCGAAATGAGCCTTCTGATTTTCCCAGGAAAAAGCCCAAGGGATCAAGCAAGATAAGCATGCCTATAAGCATGTGAGTTTATGTGTGGATTAATGTGTGGAGTTGTAAGCTTTGAACTAGGTCATCTGACTTCCATGATGAATGCTTTTACCTACTGAGCCACTTCATCA
>JADRCD010206514.1:0-25325 GCA_019843815.1 Montemys delectorum
ATGAAAAAGAAAAAGACATCAATGAAGCTGCCACATCATTTGAGTTCTCCTTTTCAAAGACTTCTTTGGAACGTGTTTCAGACAGCATCACATGCTACAATGTGAATTAGAACTTTTACAAAACTGAAATGAATTCAGGATGCAGCTCAGTGCTCGAGTTCTTGCCTAGCACGAACAATTCCCTAGTACCAGAGAGGAGAAAATCTATGGTATTAGTAAAAGTTGGAATGAAACTCTCAAACTTTTTATCAACTGAGTTTAGACAGTGTATTTGTCTTTTGTTGACTACTTAGCAATATTTTATAGCATCTTCTCCAAGAGTGGATTTACCTTAAAAACCACTTTTCTTTTTCTCATTAAAGTCTCAGTCCCCCTATGTTGCCCTGAGGCTGGCCTCAAACTTTTGGATTCAAGAAATCTACCTGTTAACTTCTTAAGCAGAAACGATAGGTACTTACCCAGGGTCATCTAAAAAGCACTATACTTATTCATAAGATATAACTCTTCCTATTTTAAAATTGGCTATGGCAATACATTTGTATCCACAGGATCTGTGTATAATTCTATCTTTCTACTACATCTTCAGTTAATTCCTTTACTAAAGTCTTGAACCTTTCAAAGTTATCCATGCAGTTCGAATGTACTTCAAATTCCCATACATATTCTTTTTTATAGAATCCTCCTATGCACTACAAGTGTTTTTTCATTGCTATTATAATATAATTTTCCATAGTCCATCAGGAGATCATTACCTATAAGACAAGAATCACCTTATAAAATAGTCAAATAATAAGACATGAAATTTTAAGTCACTGCTTAATGAAAAATAGATACATATGCATGAAAATAACATCTTACTGTAAACCTTCATCAGAGCCCTTGAATGAGCAGGTCCATTGATAGCAAGCAGTATACTTTGAAAGAAATCTTTCTCTTTAAGCAACAGGTCTCAAGACTGGACCCAGCAAACCATGCTTGAACAGATGTTCCTTCATTTAGGTGTTGTTCTACTAGTAAAGCTTGATAGATATTTGGTAGAATTCTTAAAGGTCCTAGATTTTTTAGAAATGGTAGAGAAGGTTCTACTAGTAAGAGTCAGTCTGGACTACTACAGACTTCTTTACAAGCAGTACTTCTTTAAACTTTTTCTTTTTTATTGTTCCTTTTCACTTGAAAATTTTCTACACTATTCTGGATATATAGGTATGCATAATAGGTATAATCACTAATAATAATTGTAAGAAAATTTACCTTAATTCTTCATTATACATTTACTTTTACCTGACTAAAGATTAAAACAAATTTCCATATATATTATTGTTCCATAGAAATTTACATATTGTTTGAATATTATCTGATGTATGACATAGAATGTGTTCTGTGTTTTTCAGAGTTGATTAATATTTTGCTTTTATAATCACCAATGTTGAGAATGTTCCTTCATATAAATTCACAGTATAAAATGACAGAAGTATGTTTGGGGCCTTTCAGAAATTGCTGACAATCCTGACCTAATCCTAAGCCCAAATTCACTTATCATCTTGTACAAGAAGCATTCTAACACAATACAATACAAAGATCTACTAATTTGGTACTTACATAGAGCACTGGTAGGAAACTATTAAAATTCTTTGTTTTCTAGAATTAGGTGATCATGTTTCTCTATGTAGAAAATTTTGTATGTACAGTAAAAAAATTGAAATTTATAAAAAATATCTTTGAATCTGAGCCAAGATGTTTAACATAGCACTCATTGGTACTTCCTGGGTGAGATTTTGGTCCCCATAGATGGATGAGCTCGTTTTCTAGGTTGGAGTGGATGCCTCCTGGACTCTTTTTATCTAAGCCTGATCCTAATTCTCCCCCAGTCATTACTGATGGTGGGTGCCTGGGATCCTCGGTGGTCATCTATCCCCCTTTTGGGGAAAATGATGAACCTGGACCCGTTAGTTCTAAGGTGTATGAGATAGAGGGGTCAGCCCAATTTAAGGAGATCTTTGCTGTCATAATGGCGTTGGATTCCATCCCTGCTATGTTTAATTTGTTTTCAGATAGTTTATATGTGGTTAACTTATTGCCCAATTTGCCTGAAGCCCATATTAGGCTAGATTCTAATCCCAAATCCCCTTTGATGATTCAAGCACGTACCCTTCTTAGACAAAGACAAAATCCCATTTATCTTCAACACCTCAGAGGTCAACAAAATCTCCCAGGCTTTTTGTCAAATGGAAAAGCCTGGCTGACCGGGTGGCATTTGGACTCCAATGTCACACTGTCTCAGAGGCCACCCGCTTTCACCTCTTGGCCTATACTAACTGGAGGGGCCTCTGTTATAGGTTTCTCCCATATACCAGTCAAAGATCTTAAAAAGATTGTTTGCACGTGCAAGTCCTGCCAAACTTTCTTCCAGGTGCCTCCCCTCCACACTTTGGATCCCCATGGACGTTGATCCAACCATTTATGGCAGATAGATGTTACTCAACATTCTTCTTTTGGAAAGCTTAAATATGTTTTTGTATCTGTTGATATCTTTTTTCGTGCCTGCTGGGCTTCTGCACATACTGGAGAGAAAGCCAAACATTCCATAAGTCATAACATGCTCCAATGCTTTGCTATTCTTGGGTTGCCTGATCAGATAAAAACTGATAATGGCCACTGCTTTATAAGTCAAGCCTTTTTAGGGTTTCTAAGGATGTGAAAAATTACCCATTCAATAGGGATTCTATATAATCCCAGGGGAAAAGCTATTATAAAATGCTATAACGAAGTCCTTAAGACTTCAATTACAAAAACAAAAGGGAGAGTCTCTACCCCCACACGATCAATTGAAAAGGCACTATTTACCATAAATATTTTAAATTTTTCTAAAGAGGATTCACATCTGTCCCCATTTCAAAAACATTGGTCTTCATTGGTTTCCTACAGCTCCATTTGGGTCAGGTGGAGAGACCCACTGACCGGAGATTGGAGAGGGCCAGGCCCGCTCTTGACAGCCGGAAGAGGGTTTGGCAGTGTGTTCCCCCAAAATGAGAAAAGACCAATCTGGATACCAGCTAGAGATATAACATACTTTCCCCAACTGGGGGATGGCAATATTAATCACTCCAGGGAAATTTCCAGCCCTGAGAGCCCTCCTTCTGCTTCCTTCACAGATTTATCAAGAAAAGAGAATGAAGATCCCCCTGTCAACAACAATGAAGATCCTGCAAAAGACTGATGAGGGGATTCGACAATCCAAGAAGACTTAAAGAGGAGGAGAGAGTTTCAAGACAACAACAACAATGAAGATCCTGCAAAAGACTGATGGGGGGATTCGACAATCCAAGAAGACTTAAAGAGGAGGAGAGAGTTTCAAGACAACCTACTGTGGACTGGTTTCCATGGCTTCCTGTCCTACCTACTTCCCCTCCTTGGTCCATTCCTCCTCCTTCTCCCCTCTAACAGTGGGGCCATGTTTACTTAATACACAATTCATCCAACAGTGTATAGAGGCAATCAGGCTTCATCAGGTCCAGGTTCGTTATCAAAGGCTCGATTCCTGAGAGCCAAGGTAAACATACGATTGGCCCTCAGAATATGAGCGACCCTCCCAGGCACTCTATTTGACCAACGATGGGTAAGATCTCAGATGTGCTGAGACAACCTAAAACAGGTCATGGAGCCTGCCCCTTGAGCCAGAGTGACAGATGTTATCCAGATCACCATGTGGGGGACAACCTAAGACAGGAGCCATGTAACCTGCTCATTACAAAAACAAAAGAGAGAAATGTTGGGCCCTATTTGGCCCTGGTTTGGGCCTTGAGGACAAACCCGAGCCTGGCTTAAGTTTTGTAAACTGTACTGGAGTGACTAAGCATGACCTACTTAAGCCTGCCTTTGCCTAGCTACTGCTTACATAGATTAACTTTGTTGGCTCTGTCAGTCACCCCATACCCTTCATCAACTTCCCCTCCTTCTACGTCATCTTTCCTCAGCAAAAAAACTCCACCTCCTCTCTCAGCCCTTTATAAAGAAAAGATCGACACAATAAAATGAGTTCCTGCTTTGGCAGACTCCTGGCTCGGGGTGGACAGCAGGAAATCCAAGCATCGACACTCACCATCCTGCTCAGCCCCTCGGCTGGACCAGGTTCTCTCTCTCGCCTGGTTCTTCCAGCAGAGAGCCTGACAGGTGGGAACAGGGCAACATCTAGGCAGGCATGATACAGGCAGAGCTGAGAGTTCTACCTCTTCATCCAAAGGATGCTAGTGGAAGACCGACTTCCAGGAAGCTAGGGTGAGGGTCTTAAGCCCACACCCACCATGACTCACCTATTTCAACAAGGCCACACCTCCTAATAGTGTTACTCCCTGGGCCAAAAATATACAAAGCATCACAAATATATAGTAGAAAATCAAGTTTGAAATATAGTACAGTAAAGTAAGATAATTAAAAACGATTGACAATCTACTAGTAAACCTGTGGTATAGCCCCAAATGTCTAGCTGTTCTGAATTAAAAAGCTAATCTTTTTATTTTTTGCCATTGCACATATGAATGCTACTAGTGCAACCAGTTCACTCTTCTGGTAATCTTGGAGGATCTGATGCTAAAATTCATGAACATTCTTTCCTTTTTGTAAGAACAAGGTTGGGAAAGCAACATTAGTATCTGTATTTTGTCTCTATTCTCAGTTTCATACACGGCCATTGTGTTTTACCTATTAAAATTAGGAATTACTGCTATGCTCATGGATTGGCTCCTTGTCCAGTTGTCATCAGGGAGCCTTCTCTAGCAGCAGATAGGAGCAAATGCAGAGACCCACAGCCAGACATTACGCAGAAAGAAAGTCTAAATTGAAGATCTCCATTTGGTCCCTCCTCTTGGAGATCAGGAAACACAGAGAAAAGGAGGAAAAACTGTAGGAGTTAGAAGTAATGAAAGATGCCAGGAGAACATGGTCCACCAAATCAACTAAGCAAGACTCACACAGACTCATAGAGACTGAAATAGCAAGCACAAGCCTCATGGGTCTGTAACAGGTTGTTTGAGTATATGCTATGGCTGTTTGTTTGCTTGTTGGTTCCTGACAGAGGGAACAGATATATCTCTGACTATCTGCCTGCTCAAGAGACTCTTTCCCTTCCATTGGGTTGCTTTTTTATCCTCAATAATGAGAGCGTTAGCCTTATCTTGCTGTATTTTGTCTTGTCTCTTTAGACCTATTCTTTTCTAAAGAGGAAATGGGGGTGCGGGAGAGGAGGATCTGGAGCTGAGGAGATATATAGATGGAGGGAAAATTGGTTGGGAAGTATTGTAGGAGAAGAGATTATATTTTCAATTAGAAAGAAAAAAAAAAGGAGGGAAGGAAGGAAGTAGTGTTAAATCAATTTACAAGAGAAGAGTTAAAGACTGGCCATGACAAGCTACCTGAAATTTACAAGTCTCTAAGCTTCTCAATCCTCAGTTTCCTTATCTACCAGGAATGAATATGAAGTATACTTTAATTCAGATATATACATATGTCTATATATATATACATCTATATATATTGTATACATATATAAGCAGTATATATATATATGTGTGTGTGTGTGTACACACACACACACACATATATATATTTTATTTTTTTCTTTTTTATAAAATACAGCTCACAAAGAAGATAAACTCAGGGAAAGCTAGACATATTGTGGTTGCTGTTTTAAAATTTTTTTACATGACTCTACATTTCCTAAACATCTGAAAAATATTCAGGTAAATAAAAAAAGAATTCACTTTTATTTTCTGTAAAAATCTCTTTAAAAGCTATAATTCAGTTGCCCAGCCTAGAGATAGCCTATCTTCCTGTAGTACAGGAAGTTCAGAATTTTATAAATGTGGGTATATATAAGTTACTACCAGAGGACATAGCAGCATACATATTTATATAGAGAAATATATACTTATAATTACATTCATATAAAAAAAGAATCTTAAACACAAAGCTCATATGTATGTTTTTTCAGCTGAATAAAAGTTACATGCATGATACAAAATATGAAAAAGAAGTCTTGAAACAGAAACTAAATATAAGGAAATCTGTGAGTATTCTGCCTTCCTTCCTGTCTAGGTCGCTTGATGTGGCTGTAGAAGCCTCTCCTGCTGCTTCATCTAGTTATTCCTAGCATTCTTTCAGAAGTCAGCAAGTGTTCAGTGTTTCCTCTAACATGCAGACTAGTTAAAGCCTTTGCCAGGCCTTCTCATTACACACTGCAAGTATCTCAAAATTGCAGTTATACAATAGTATAACTGGTGATTTAGTATCTCTAAACTCCACAACACTTTTGAGACTAAGACTTATTTGTTTCCAACTTTTCCTTACGAACAAAACAGAGTTTTACCAGAAATAAAATATAGTTATGGACTTCTAGAAGAATTTTCTGTTATTTTAGAAAAATAAAATACTACCCTCACAAACTTACTACCGCTTTAATGGAACAATCAATTTGCTTTCTCTCTATTTTTCTTCTAGTATGATATACAGTTCTCTCTTCTACTAGAGTAATTTCCAATAACACAGAAACCTTTCCTTTTAAAAAAAACAGTACTACTTTTTTTTAAAAAATGTTGGTTGTATTTATTTCCCATCTTGTGATTTGCATATACTTTCCCAAAGTATATGGTTGCTACCTTGTGCTCACTTTTTCCACTCATCATAATGTCATCATCAATAGAGAGTACCAGTGTGGTATTTGAAGGAACAGAGAGATGATTAAGAAATCTTCAACAAAAGCATGGAGAATGAATGGACAATAAAGGTTAAACTATACAGGTATAATGCTGGCCTTATCAGCTGAATGCAAATTGCTTCTAGGCAGTCATTATGGACGGGTACCATTATTAAGACTTTGACTTGCTGAATAGATCATATAGTAAAGATGCATCAATATGCTCAAGTAGGGATGCAATATCCAGTACAGCAGTTGCAATAGGATTCAGTATTTGAATAAGTTTAGTCTCATTCTCCAACACACTCCTAATTTCTGAATATGATAAATATGAGAGGTAAAGGGAAATGATGTGATAGCAACCACCAGTCCAGTGTCATTTGAGCCCATGATGGTGACACTAATCTCTACAGTTCCTATAATCTATACAGTTCAAAATAATGGTTTTGGTTCACACTTTCCTCTGGTAGTGGAAACCCCAGTTGCTTTCAATTTGGCTTTACAAGCAAAATAGCTCTCACTCCAAATATCAGAGAAACAATATGGAAATTCTGGAAAATTCTAAGTATCTGGCACGAGGAAAATAACAGGATGAGTCTGTGAATTCATTGCACTCATTTTAAGTAAGACTTATGCAACTCTCCATTGGTTAACTGTCCTGCAATTCTTAATGTCTTAATCTATCCTACGGATGTGATTCTGAAGGTGTTTTTTTTTTAATTTCTTCATATAATTGTATAAATGTATCTGTGACCTTAAATGATTGATTTTGCATGTTTGAAATTAACCTTATACTTTTCAATATGATCAGATCTCACTATGTAAACCCTTCTGGCTTGCAAATCCATAAGTAGGCCAAGATAGCATGAACTTATAAAGACTTGTCTTGTTCTGTCTCCAATGTTTTGGTATTTTTTTCATATTTCCACCTGCATACCCCTACACACACACACACACACACACACACACACATACACACACACCACCACCACCACCATTACCAGGCTTCCCTATTCCCTGTGGCCTAAGTCTCTAAGGGTTAAGTGTATCTTCTCTCTCAGAGGCCAGACTAGGCAGTCCTCAAAAGACAGCACTACTTAGTAAGCAGTTCGAATAACTAAATTCTTTCATTCAGTATTCTCCATCTTAACATAACATTTGATTGATTCAGCATTCTCCATCTTAACATAACATTTGATTTTTGTTTTTTGAGAGAAGGTTTCATGTAACCTATGCTAGCCTCAAACTCCCTATGCAGCTATTGATGACCTTGAACTTCTGATGCTCCTGCTTCCACAAAATAATGCTGGGATCAAAGACTAGTATAATCATATAAGGGTACATAGTTTAAGATTTGACTCTTAAACTACTGTATGTTATATTACCAGCAGTAAATAGGCTATTAAACAAAATAAAAAGCACTATATGACATTTTAAATAATGGGAAGGGAGGCTCTAAATAGGGAGTAAGATAAATACAGGAAGAGGGAAGATATATAACAGTAGGGATGTCTGAAAGTCATGAATAAAACATACTATTAACTATCTACCTAGGAAAAATAATAATGTACATAAATCTGTGTACATAATTTAGACAGAATCTCATCTGGGCTGTCAATGCTCCCTCCAAGAGCCAAAGACCACCTAACAAAAGCCCTAATACCAGGAAATGAGAATCCCTCTTTTGAGCTATTGGTCAGGGTTGTCGAAGATACTCTCAAAACATTTGAGACTATTGTTACTGTTCTTGGGTGGCCCCAGAAGGGGGAAGATAAGTTTCTACTACTTAAGATACCATGCACTTCAGACACATGGCTCAAAGGCCCCTGAGCTTAAACTGACCAGAGTGTTTCTTTCCTGAGCACTAGCTTTCATAACATCAGAAATAACATTCAAGCTTTCAAAGGGGAAAAGCAACCAACACCCTAACCTAGCTACGATGCCTATGAACAGCATCAACGATCGCCACGGTACGATAATTCTAAAGGTGCAGTAGCAGCATACACATCTTGGTGGCAACTAACAGCTCTCTAAATGGACATGCGAACAACTCAAGAAAGAAACCATGCCTAATGCTGAACACCCAGGTAAGTGAAGTCATGGATCTTGAAGGAGAACCTACAACCACCACTGTATTAGACCAGAATAATTCCTGACTACATTTTAAATATTTGTCTTCCTATATAAGTGTAGTCCTCACTTCATGAAACTTCTCTTTGCAGCAGAGATTCCTAAAACATTACAACTAATCAAAATGCAGAGTTGTAGAGCCCATTCCCTTGGATATATTTAAATATACTTCCACATATAAGGCTCAGGAACACTGAAAAAGAGGGGCTGAAATAGTTGTAGCATGAGGATCAGAGTTTGCTGTAAGTATTGGTTTTCTAAAAATGTCAGACCTGGGTTGGAGAGATGGCTAAGCGGTTAAGAGCACTGGCTGCTCTTCCAGAGGTCCTGAGTTCAATTCCTAGTGTTCAATACCCAGCAACTATATGGTGGCTCACAACCATCTGTAATGGGATCCAATGCCCTCTTCTGGTGTGTCTGAGTGACAGTTTACCCACATAAAATAAATCTTTTTAAAAAAATGTCAGACCCATAAGTTCTCATCATCATGACTACCTAAACATGACCTGATAAGAACAAAAGTAGACATGCCTGAGTGGACAGAAGAAAGACCATAAGGCCTCAGTAGAAATGCTGAGAATGGAAAGGAAATAGTTTTACCCAGGGAAGGGCATACCAATTAGTTATCCAATACTAAATGGTCATCCCTGAAAACATACAGAAAAGTAACCTTATTCAGATGTATTTAGTAATACATTGGTATATACATATTGTGGTGGTTTCAATATTCTAAGCTCATGGAAATGCTACTATTTAGGAGGTGTGACCTTGTTGAAGGAAGTGTTCACTGTGTAGGTGAACTTTGAGGGTGCCTAGTACTCAAACTCTGCCCAGAGCGAATAAATCAGTCTTCTGGCTGCCTTTGGATCAAGATGTAGAACTCTCAGTTCTTCTAGTATCATGTCTGCCTAGACGCTGCCATGCTTCCCTCCATGATTGATGATAATGGACTGAACCACTGAAACTGTAAGCCACCCCAATTAAATGTTTTCCTTCATAAGAGTTACATTGGTCATATTGTCCCTTTACAACACTGGAAACCCTAAGTCACATTGTCTTAGTCAAGGTTTCTATTCCTGCCCAAACATCATGACCAAGAAGCAAGCTGGGGAGGAAAGGGTTTATTTGGATTACTTCCACATGGCTGTTGATCACAAAGGAAGTCAAGACTGGAACTCAAGCAGGTCAGGAAGCAGGAGCTGATGCAGAGGCCATGGAGGGATGTTCCTTACTGGCTTGCTTCTCCTGGCTTGCTCAGCCTGCCTTTGTATAGAACCCAAGACTTCCAGCCCAGGAATGGCACCACCCACAAGGGGCCCTACCCTCTTGATCACTAATTGAGAAAATGCTCCAGAGCTGGGTCTCATGGAGGCACTTCCCCAACTGAAGCTCCCTTCTCTGTGATAACTCCAGCCTGTGTCAAGTTGACACACAAAACCAGCCAATACACACATATAGAGCAATAATTAATGAAAAGAAAAGCCATGAATTTGAATATTAAGAAGGGGCATATGGGAAGCTTTGAAGGAAGAAAGGGAAGGGGGAAGTAATGTAACTATATTATAATCTCAAAAATAAAATCCCACAACTTGGGAGGCAGAGGCAGAATTCAAGGCCAATGTGGTCTATATAGTGAGTTCCAGAACAGCCGGGACTACATAAAAAGCCTCTGTCTCAAAATTAATTAATTAATTAATAATGGTGATGATGATGATGATGTAGTATACTTTCAAAGCTTTTAAAACTTTTTTATAATACAACACTATAACAATGATGTTACAGAAAGAAGTGGGGGGAGGGGAGGATAATAGTTCTTTGCAAAAAAAATATAATATTTATACATAAAAATAATTTGTTATTTAAAACTTTTCCCTCTCCCCAATGTAGGGCATTTCATCTAAGGTCCCTCCCTTTGAGTCCTGAGAGTCTCTCACCTCCCAGGTTTCTGGTACTTTCTGGAGGATCCCTCCAACCTCCTACTTGCCTGTCTCCATTCTTTCTGCTGGCCCTCAGGTCTTCAGTCCTTTTCCCCAACCCAATACCAGATCAGGTTCCCTTCTCTCCCCTGACCCATTTCCCTCCCAGGTCCCTCCCTCCCCACTTGTGATTGCTTTCTCCCATCCAAGTGGGACTGAGGTGTCCTCACTTGGGCCCTTTAGCTTGTTGATCTTTTTGAGTTTTGAGTTCTGTGGACTGTATCTTGGGTATTCTGTACCTTTTTTTTTTTTTTTTTTTTTTTTTTTTTTGCTAATACCCACTTATTAGTGAGTACATACCATCCATGTCCTTTTGGGTCTGAGTTACCTCACTCAGGATGATATTTTCTAGTTCTATCCATTTGCCTGCAAAACTCAGGATGTCTTCATTCTCTGACCCATAATTGTTCTCATCTTAAAGAACTGCAGGGATAGAAATGGAGAGGATCCTAAGGAAAAGGAGGTCCAGGGACAGGCCCAAAATGGGATCCAGCTCAAGGGTAGGTCCCAAGACATGACTCTACTACCGAGGCTATGGAGCACTCACAAAAACGGAACCTATCATAACTGCCCTCTGAAATACCCAACAAGCAGCTGAGTGAGATGCAGATATTTTCACCCAACCAATGGCTAGAAGCTGCTGACCTCTGTGGTTGAATTAGAGGAAAGCTGGAAGAAGCTGAGGAGGAAGGCAACCCTGTAGCAGGACCAGCAGTCTCAATTAACCTGGATCCCCGAGATCTCTCAAACACTGGACCACCAGCCAGGCAGCATACACCAGCTGATATGAGGCCCCAACACATATACAGCAGAGGACTGCTGGGTCTGGACTCAGTCAGAGAAGATGCACCTAACCAACAAGAGACTGGAGGCCTCAGGGAGTTTAGAGGTCTGGTTGGGTGGGTGGGTCATCCTTGTGGAGACAGGGTGGTGGGGAGAAGGTATAGGATGTGGAACAATCAAAGGGTGCACCAGGAGGGGAATAAAATCTGGAGTTTAAAATAAATAAATAAGTAAATAACTTTTATTTTCTTCAAATATCAGTAGAGAATACTGAAAATGTTTTGGAAGTCTTCAAAATATAAAAATATTGACTGATTGATTGATTGTTTGACTGATTGATTGTAGGCATTAATTTTTTCCTACCTAGGCAGACTCATCTGCAACTACCTGACACAATTCTTGAGAGAAGTACTTAACTCTTTAGGATTTCTATTGTTCAATGGGGTGGCATGGGAATATCATTTGAATAAGCCAAAGGTTTAACCCTTTTCCTCACCTAAGTAGGGGACACATACCCAAACTGGGCTTGACATCTACCAAACATACTTTTTTTGGTAGAGAGGGCTGGTTAAGTTAATGAGCTGTGCTTTATCTAGTATTGTAAGAGACTCTAGAATAATTAAAGCAAAAGATTAAGGCTAGAAAGAAAAGGCCAATTCGCTGTACTATCTTATTTAAAAGATCCTGAAACTAGTTCCAGTTCCAGTGTTTGCTTTCTTATAGTTGAGCTACCACATCCAAAAACACATAAATACTTTTCTCTCTTACTTTATTTTCACTTACCTAGTTTGAGTAAGAATTTTTGTAGTTACAAGCAAAATCAAAATGTCGTTTTCATTCCATTAAGCATCACAGAATATTTTTTAAAAAAAATCAAATTTTTAAGATTCCCTTTTTACATTTAAAAACATGATAGCTCATATTCCTTTCTCCCACTTTTAAACATTTATTACCAACTTTTAAATAACACAATGTTCTTTTTTCTTTGCATTTATTTGATTTTTTTTTATATTTTGAAATTATAATTTCACTCCCACATACCCTTCCTTGCTCATTGTAGGTCATAGTCTCTTTTTTTCATTAATTGTTACATGCACATTTATATATGTATCTGTATAGTAGTATAAACATATGTTCCTAAAATACATAAGTACAACCTCTCTGTATGTTACATGCATGTCTGGCCTCTTATTTTCTTCAGGAGAGGTTCCTACTATGTAGCCAGGATGGCTTCAAATTTATGATTCTGCAGTGTCAGGTTAAGTAATAGGACTACAGGGATATGCCCCCACTGACAGCTTTATCATCACTCAACTTTGTTTTGTTTTGTTCTACTTCCTAGTAAATTTCTTTGCCTTTATAAGGTCTAGCTTTCTAGCTTTACATTTTAACCAAACTTTTTAAAAATTTATTTAATTTTATTTTTTTATCTGCATTGGTGTGAGAGTATCTAATTCCCCTGGAATTAGAGTTACAGACAGTTGTGAGCTATCATGTGGATGTTAGGAATTGAACCTGGGTCCTCCAGAGGAACAGCCAGTACTCTTAACCACTGAGCCATCTCTTCAGTCCTTTAACCACATTTCTTAATCTCAACCTTACCTTTGGTGTTTTACTATTTCCTTTAACACACCATTATGTGATCTGAATGTTACACCTGTTTTCTCAACTCTCTCTTGAAAATGTAATATAATTTAGGTTTTAATGTTTTGGTTTCTCACATTAACACCATTCTTCCGTAACTTTTTTTTTTTTTTCAGTTTTCTTCCATTGTATTTTTTCACATTGAAGGCAATCTTGAAATGTCTAATGATTGTTTAATAACCATTAGTACTTTTAAAATAAGACCACACACAGAAAACTGAGAACCCTATGAGCATGGGTTTCTTGATTTGTGAATCTTTTAGAGTAATTAAGTCAACAGCTAGCTATTCCAGGAGGAATCTTTCAATGAGAGAATGCAAAGGTCACTACACCAATATCATTTAATTTATTTAGAAAAAGGAAACAAACCATGACCCTTAAGCCTGGTGAATGACCTGACAAAAAACAAATCTACAAGTAACTCTTTCACCCATGTGCTCCCAAATAAGGGCAGCTCCTATGGACAATTCACACCTTGCATATTCACATTCTATGCCTACTTGTGGGCAGGCAAGGAACACAGGCTTCCTTCTACTTGGTTTAATCAGTACACTGTTTTTAAACCGCTCTTTATAACTAAGTATATGTACACCTAAATCAGTAAGAATTTCAGATATTAACCTTAGAAACTTACCCTGGTACTTTCTTTGAATTTGGTAATGGATAATTTCGTAACCCAGTGTTGTGCTGAGAGTGTAAGTTGAGGCCAAATACAAACAATAGATAGGGTTGAACTTGCTCCTGCGTATTCTATATCCTTTCTGTATTGCAGAAAATAGTGGCTGTCTTTTTATCACTGTTGATCCTTTCCTATTTTCTTTTCTCCGTATTTCCTTTACTTTTTTACTATTATTTTAGTGGGCTCCTAAGAGGGCAAGAAAGAAAAATACAAATGCCCAGTTTATAATTTTTTTTTTGGTTTTTTGAGACAGGGTTTCTCTGTGTAGCCCAGGCTGTCCTGGAACTCACTCTGTAGACCAGGCTGGCCTCGAACTCAGAAATCCACCTGGCTCTGCCTCCTAAGTGCTGGGATTAAAGGCGTGCACCACCACCGCCCAGGTATAATCTTCATTCAACGTTATCTACAAGCATTTATCTTTAAACTGGGAGTCTCTTCACCTCTTTCTTGAAAGGCTTTAAGGTCCCTCTCTGCTAACTATCATGGCTTCAATTACCATATTCTGAGACTTATCATTTGAATTTGCCAAGACCACTTGGAAAAATAAAACCGCAATGTAGTGAACAGAAGAATGTGTGTACCACAACTCCATTGATATCCATTCAATAAAGTAAAATGACTCCTAAATGGTGAACATTAAAATGAAATAACTTAAGAAATGGCAATTTCTTTTTGAGGGACAATATTAGGAAGAAGAAACGCCTAAAGACAACATATCAAAGCAAACAATGCATTGATAAGAAATAAAGAGTACTTACACAGCAAGACTACTCAAAACATACTGTACATGCTCGCATTCATCTGGGAAGGAGACGCTGGCTGCTGTGAAACAGCCAAGTGCAGTCTGAAGAACCTGAAGCTGCGGCAACGGGACCTGCCAACGGCCAGCATAGTCTTCAACCACCTGAAGGAGACATTTAAAAGCACAGTACTATGACAAAGGTTTCCAACTTCAACTTAAAATGTAGATAAACTTAAGGGGTATACAAAAACATTAATTCTGCATGAATGCACCTGGATGAGAGGTAAGGAAAAGTGTCTGAATTTTGTTAGAAAAATCTAAAGTTCAAGTCATATTTTTTTTAAACAGAAAAATAATTTAAAAGTAGATTCTAGAAAGGTAAAAGCCATTTGGAATCTGCAAACAACTTAAACCTCAATATTTTTGGATGCTTAATAAAGCAAGTTCCTCACTCAACTCACTGCTCCTTAGGTTGCTATTTATATAACATGAAGGACTTTCAAGAGATCTCAGTGTGGTTAAGTCTAAACTTTTCCAAAATGGAAGCTGGAATAAATGCCTTTTCACTTTCCATCTCATTTTTTTTTTTTTTTTTTTTTTTTTTTTTCGAGACAGGGTTTCTCTGTGTAGCCTTGACTGTCCTGGAACTCACTCTGTAGAGCAGGCTGGCCTTGAACTCAGAAATCGGCCTGCTTCTGCCTCCCACGTGCTGGGATTAAAAGCATGTGCCACCACCACCTGGCTCTATGTCATCTTGAACATTATCTATTCTATGTGCAGCTATAGATAGATAATTTACCACATCTAAAGATTGTTTTTCGCTGGGGTACATAACTCAGTGGTAGAAAGCTAGTCCAGGATATATAAAGCTTCAAATTCAATTTCTGGTAGCAGCAAAGTAAATAAGCAAAATTAAATAAAGATGATTTATTTTACAAACTCATTTGTTAGAATATTATTCATTATGAAACAAAAAAAGAATGGCATCTATCCACAAGTATTAGCTTGGTGATCTAAAACTATATAAACAATGCCACAGTCTGTCAAATACAGTCTTTTCTCTGAATTTGACACCTGATACCTTTTAACTATTTTCCCAATGGTCTCTAGAATTTCTCCTTCCAAGAGCACACTCTGAACCTAGCCCAAACTACTATACATATTCTTCCTGTGCATGATCCAAAATGAATCACGAGACTATAAGCTAACTCAAGTCACAATCATTTTCACATCAGTTCAGCCTGAGGATAGTACGGATTTGGGTTTTTCAGTCGGCAAAAACCTTCTTTTTTGCTAATTTCACAGCTTTCATTCTTTCCCACTCACAGTACCAGCCCAAACCATCAGGTACACACAGCTAGTAGATTAGCATTTACTGCCAGTTCATATTACCTAAAAATATGCAAGATTTTTTTCATGTCATCATCAAGGTCATATCCAAAAAATAACACAAACATGTAATGGAACATGTTCAGATCCCCTAGTCACATATTAAAGATCACTAGTCAATATCTTTTTGGCAAGGCTATTAAACCAGCTAGTAATATTAAGTCTCCCCTATTTCACTATCTGAGAAATGTTTAGAAAAAGAAAAATATATTGAAATTTACATATGTTGAGTCTGCCACATATCTCATAACTATTGTCAATAATCCTTTTTTTGTTTTGTTTTGTTTTTGTTTTTTCGAGACAGGGTTTCTCTGTGTACGCCTGGCTGTCCTGGAACTCAGAAATCTCCCTGCCTCTGCCTCCCAAGTGCTAGGATTAAAGGCGTGCACCACCACTGCCCAGCAATAATCCTATTTTTTAAGTAGAAATAATTTAAACTCTTGGGGTGGCAAAGAGACAAAGATGCCCTTCTTTTCCCACTGTCAACCATTTATTCAGTAAATGCTTCAGCAAATTTACTCACTATTTGCCATGCTCAACTGCTCAACGGTTCCTATAATCCACCTATTTGGAAAACACAATACTTGCACATATCTATCTAGGTTTACAGCAATTCTTCAGATCTAGGTTCTATTAATTTGATTGTTTGTGAATCGTTCCCCAGAGCCCATCTGAATGTGATTGAAATTTTTTAAATTATTACAGACTCCTCCCAACTTTGGTTTGTAAGCTTTGATTCTCTTAGATACATACAGTTCCTAACTTGGAAAAAAAATAATTTACCTTGTTAGATGAGATATTTGCAATGAAGCAGTTGTATTTGTTCTACCCAAATATCCCCTGTATATATTCACTATATTCACTGACTTAACAAAAGATAGTAAATTTTCAAAAGAAAGAAATAAATTAAGCAAAATCATATTACAGGAATGTATTCCATTCAAAAGGAAAGATATCAAAACTAGCTTCACACATGAAATAAAAGGACTTTGGTGAATCATAAAATAATAAATAAGTTAAAATATTGATTGAATATTAGACCTGTTTCACAAGAGGGATTTCATACCTGTTACTGTAAACTGGTTAACAGCCTGTGGCTGGGAAGAACATAGGACTCAGAGGAGAAAATTCTTATTTTATTTTCTAAATAGCCGTGCTGTCAAGCTGCTTTCTAAATATGCTTACACCCACAAATCAGAACACCATGGCCGAGTGCTGAGCCACCTCTCCAATCCAACACTTAGGACATGGAAGAGGGAACAGGAAGAATGAGAGAGCCGGCAGACGGGAAGGAGAGCAGTGAACTGCTGACCTCTGGTTATAACATGGATAGTACACACAGCAGCAGTGGTTTCCTGTACAAGACCTATACAAGATCCAGCACAGACAGAGAGAGACTCCCACACCTCGTAGAACACACCTGATGGAAAGGAGAGTCTCTCTCCTTTGAATACTATGGTGCTACAAGAGTGCCCATGCCCTAGTTGTGGTCCCACATCATGCATATATATGACACTAATTAATTAGACTCGGGGAGTCATTAATAATAATTTTAAAAGGAAAACATGAATGTGGGAGTAAGACTGGATGGGAGGCACTAGAGGGAGTCATAAAGAGATAGTGGTAGTCATATATACAATCAGATTGTATAAATATATGAACTTTTCAAAAAATAAATTTTTTTGAAAAAGTAAAAACAAAAATAGAAGCCGGGTGGTGGTGGTGCACGCCTTTAATCCCAGCACTTGGGAGGCAGAGGCAGGTGGATTTCTGAGTTCGAGGCCAGCCTGGTCTACAGAGTGAGTTCCAGGACAGCCAGGGCTACACAGAGAAACCCTGTCTCGAAAAACCAAAAACCAAAAAACAAAAACAAAAAAACAAAACAAAACAAAAATAAACTACAAAACATTATCTCCATACTAACAAGCAATCTTAGTTTGTGCTAACTTCCACTGAAACACTGTAAATAACTCTTTGAGCTAAGATATTTGTAATTTAAAATTGGTTGAGACTTCATATTTTAAATATTCTGTTAACTTGCTTTCTGCTACTTTGTACTTGAATAGCATACAGCATTTTCCACTTAGCATTTCTACTTTTAAAGAGTAACATTATCCAGATGCAATCTATTTTTTCTAACATTCCCACAATAGGAATGGTATTGTTTTTTACCTATACTTTGTATAAAAGAGGGACCGGCTTTCTTCTCTTTCTCCTCTGTGGCCCCAGAACTTTCTATAAAAGTATGGGAAAGAGCCTGAAAGCCTATACTGGTTAATGAAAAGAAGGGTAGATGTCAAACATTAGTCAGAATTCTCTCACTCTATTTCTGTCCTCTTCCTAAACTCTGGGCAGTATGACTGTCTTTTTTTCTACATTCTCATTTACAAAGTATGAACTCAGTCCTTCTCAAAACATACCATAGTGAGGACAAATTTTACACCACACCCAAATCACGTAGTCCATGGGATGATGTTTGCACTGACTAGTGACAGCCTACCAACTCCAGGCCAATATTAATTGTAGAAGTTTTGTTCTATATACCTCCTAAAATCTTGTGCATTCATTGCACTTGACACAGGTCAGATCACCGACACAGGTCAGATCACCTACACAGGTCAGATCACCTACACAGGTCAGATCACCTACACAGGTCAGATCACCGACACAGGTCAGATCACCTACACAGGTCAGATCACCTACACAGGTCAGATCACCGACACAGTAGCATGGAGGCCAGCATAAAAATCTGGCTTTCCTATTAGTAAAGTAATAGTAAACAGTAAGGGCTTTACATCCATTGTGAAGTCAATTTCCATTTGTTACCAAAACTAAAGGAGTAACACGTTTGCTTCATAAATTCTCAGGTTGGTGCCTGGACAAGAGAATACACATACGTGCACAATAAAAAGTTTAAATTGAAATCAAAGTTTTATTTTCTTTTTTTTCCTTTTTTCTTTTTTCTTTTTGGTTTTTTCAAGACAAGGTTTCTCCATATAGTCCTGGCTGTCCTGGAACTCACTCTGTAGACCAGGCTGTCCTTGAACTCAGAAATTCTCCTGCCTCTGCCTCCCAAGTGCTGGATTAAAGGCATGCACCACCACTGCCCAGCTTGAAAGTTTCATTTTCAATACTTAACTTTCAGTACTAGGTGTTGTGGTAAATCTCCAATCCCAATAAGCCTGTGCAAACCACACAATTCAGTTATAAAATTTATAAGCTGCATGCCTAGATTGGGCAGATCCACTACTACACTAATCTATTCCCCAGTTATGAGACCTTTGCTACTTGAGGGTTCTCTAGGCCATGTAGTTCTGCTCCATCTTCCTGCTACCTATTCCTCCTAGTCCTTCTTCCTCTATCATTTCCTACTCAGCCAGAGTGGAAATCCAACCATGATAAAGTCTTTAAAAACTGATGGAAAATAATAAAAGAAGGTAGGAAACCTCACCTTGAACACTGAGAAATTTATACAATGTAGCAAAAAAGTTGTACAGATATGACAGAGAGTAAAAAAGAGATTATATTAAATTATCTGAAGTATTTTGGGTACATCTTGAGTACATAGTTAATGTAAATTGCAATTATTGATCTAGGGAGAAGAAAAGCAATAATGAAGAGAAAACAGAAGGTCTGCTTCAGGCCACTAACTTTTCCTTAACTGAGGAAGAGAAGAGTGGGAAAATTTGTTTGATATTGACCACATCTTGATTCAAAAGTCCTTGACATTTTAGTCTCTTGGCATCATAGAGGTGTGAGATAAGAGATCGAGCAAAAAGCAAAGGGAAAGGAAAAGGCAGGTAGGAGGGCCAGTTCACAAGTAGTCTAAAGAGTAAACAAAACCAACCGCAGTTATGTTTATTGATAGTAGAGCATCTGATACCCTACTACTGCTCATAGAAATGTGACAAAACAGGATGTTTATCATGCCAACAAAGTGAAACTACGTAGGACAGAGGACAATTAAAAGCAAAATAAAAAGACTGAAAGGAATATAAACCAGATGAGGTACTCTTCAGTTGGAGAGATAGCTCAGCATACTGTTCTTGCAAGGACCCAAGTTCAGTTCCCAGAACCCACATTAGGTAGCTCACAATCTGTAACTCCAGCTCTAGGAGATCCTATATCTTCTTTTGGCTTCTGCAGACACTTACACCCACATGCTCACAAACAGACTCAATTTAAGGTAAATCTGTTTGGTTGTTTGGTTGTTTGTTTGGTGGTTTGTTTGTTTGTTAAAGAAGCTTTCACTAGATTCCAAAAAGATATATTTTTTTTCTAAAACATCTAAATGAACTCTATTTCTTGGCTATTATGTAAATGGTGTAAACATGGAACATAAGAGCGCTTTTGTGATTTCATTCAGTAAGTTTAAAATGTCAAGGAACAGCAACAGCCCAGGTAACAGTGCAAAATGTGTCTTAGCACAAGATTGAAAACCAAAGGCAACAACGTAACAGTGGGCTGTGAAGCCTGGAGGACAACAGCTGCAGTCAGGGTTCTTCAGACAGCACGTGCTGGGCTACTGCACAGCCTCAATGCTTACTCTCACAAAAAGTACCAGGACCCCACAGAAGACATATGTATTAGTAGTAGAAATATGCAGTACAAGCAGTATGTCCTACTTCTAATGCAGGAACCATCAATTGAGACCTGGTAGTACCTGTGGTTGCAAACCACTGATTTCATAAAACTTTTAAAAGGAAAAATGCAAACTACTTGCAGGATGTAAAAATGTTTAGGGATAAGAACTCTCTGCCCCTACCCCTCAAAAAAACAGTACAAACCACTTGGTGAGGCTTTCTAGTAAGCTCTAGAAATGTAAGTTCTAGAAGAGAGTCAGAAGAAAGCCTGCTATACAAACTTGAGGATTGAGTTTAGATCCCTAACACTCACATGAAAGCTGGACACGGCAGCATAAGTATGTTGGCCTAGTGCGTGACAAATGCATTTCCAGAGCTCTTTACCAAACCAGCCTGAGCTCCAAGGGCAGTAAGATCCTGTTTCAAAAATTAAGGTAGAACTGTACATAATGCTGCAAGACTTAATGAGGCAGAAGCAGGCAGATCTCTGAGTTCTGAAGCCAGTCTGGTCTACAGAGAGTTCTAGGACAGCCAGAGCTAAATAGAAATATTCTGTCCTTAAAAAAAATTAAGGTAGAGAAAGATTGAGAAAGACATCTCAAGTTGACCTCTGGCCCCCACATGCACGTACAATAATTGCATGCCCCACAGGCAATAAACACTGTGTATTCAAATAATTGATAATAATGAGTCATAAAGCTGAAAACAAATTTACTTCATTTTTTTTAATATGTTATGATATGTTGGATATAAATGGTCTCCAAAATCCTGTGTTAAAATCATGGGTGTTTGACCCAATAAGTGGATTAATCCACTAACAGTTTCATAATCTAATAGCATTATTGGAGGTGATCACATTTTTTAGAGGTGAGACCTAGATGGAGACACATTAAAGATTGTATCTGGTCATTGAATCCTCCCACCTGTTCTGCTTCCTGGCTATCAGGAATTGAGCAGCTCTACCAATCAGGCCCATTTCAGGCCCAAAGCAATACAGCTACCCAACTATGGTCTAAAATCTCTGCTAAGAAGAGACAAACAATTGAACAAATTGACACATTATTAATCAGTAGATTAAATTTGATACATTTAAACATCTATAGTAGCGCTATTTAAATTAAAACTTAAAAGAAATTTTTAAACTTGAAAACTGATCATAGTGGACAGTGATTAACTTAGTAGTAGAATTTAATGACTGCAGGGCCTCAGTTTGATCCTTCTTACCACAAAGGGGAAAAGGCAACAACAAAGGAAAATGTAGCAAATTTTAATAGGCATGTGTTAACTCCCATAGGCCTCTACTAAGATCTTCAACTGAAGCACTACTGAAAGAAAAGAAGCAAGCTCTATATTTCAATAAACTCATCAGCTACTTTAAAATTCATTGTTCTCACACCAGAAAAAATATCTTCAAATGAATAAATATGTATACTATAGCTACATGATACATTAGAGCTAGATGATCAATAATTTGCTTGTCCTTTTTTAAAAGAATATACTAATAGTTGAAACAGAAACATATTAACTATTTGAGACAGCAAATCCTGGTGCTCATTAGGTATGTTAGGTGTTTCTTTTACTGTTTAGTAACAGCATAACTCCAGATATTCAGATTAGAAACTGATGTAATTTCAAGTAATTCTTCGGGGCATTTTCTCCTCATTCTCAAAATGCTAAAATACTTTTACTCTGCAAACATTTCTAGTAACTTTCCTCTCTCCTCACTCCATTTTCATAATCACTAGTCTGTCATTCTAATCATTTGTTTTCTAGCTACTCAACAATGGCATCCTTTTCTGTGTAGGCTTTCATATGTTACCTGTTACCTTCCCTTATTTATCTTAAACATTTAAGACACACAAAAACACAGCTTTGCTTTAATCTCTATAGATACTGCTCTGTAAAATTCAAACTCCTAAGTTAAGATCTAAATGATCCATCTTTCCAGTCTTATTAAGTCTGTTAAGTCTTACAGTCCATTGAAGTTGGGCTCCTCCCTCAAAGTCAGTTTTGGGCTGCACTACCTGCTTCCCTGATAACTCTAAAAAGGTAAACATATCAGCTTTGCCACTCTTGGGCCTCCTAGTCAAAAGAACAAAATACCTCTGGCCCTAGATGGAGACCATGACATTCTGATCTGTTCTAAAGATTAGAACATTATATAGCATTGTCTGCTTCTCTAAGAGGTAATCCAGCTAAACCTGTCATTCACCTGACCAGGAGTCCATGCATGCCACAGGAAATTTGATTTACTTGAAAAAATGATAGAGAGGAAAAAGCAAGTCTGTTCCCTGTTCTTATATCTCTTTTACTCTCAAATAGTGGCCAATCTCTAGATGTATTGACCCTAACTCTTTATTTAGGTGTTTTCTACTGTCTGTGTAGTCTCTCCTTTCCTGCCAGGCAGCTGTTTGCCAACCTATATTGCTAAACATGCTAGCTTTCAGATGAGAACCCAAGCAGCCTAGCTGGCTTTCCTTCTTCCTCCTCTCTATCTTCCTCCTTCTAGAAATTGTTGAGATTTACTGCTTGTCTGTGTGTTTTTTTCCCCTCTCAAATGCTAGTTAAATTGTTATTGAGCTTTTCAGTCCTTAACTGAATTATCTGACTAGCAAGACCCAGTTCACACTAATAACATAAAAATAGGGACATCTTATCATGAAAAACATGGGTGACTAGACTCTGGCTCCAATTTTAAGTTAGGTACTGTAATGAAAGTAATGAATGAATATTTACACTTTTTATAAACACAGGATGGCACACAGAAAACCAAAGTAATATTTAAAAAAAAAATACTTTTGATATTCTCATATTTGTGTCTACTAAATTTTTAGACTTTGTTCCTATCTTGATTACAATTTATCAATATTAATAAACTTGAACATTTGAGAAAAATCATCCATCACAAGTTTTCCCAGCTATAATCACTATAACAGCTTGCTATACCTCTATATTTATCTAAGTACTATAAGGCTAGGTGGTTACTAGGGTGCACTCTTTAACCCCAGCATTCAAAGAAAGAGGCAGGGGGATCTCCGTGAGTTTGAGGCCAGCCTGGCCTACATAGTGGCACCAGACAAACATAACTTCTTCTGGTTTGTAATCATCACACATTTACATTTTGAAACTAACCGATATCATAAGCCATGGTTGTTGAGATAAATGGATCTCCATAGAGCTTCATAAGGGGACACGAAATAAAAGTTAACAATCATTTTGTATTAAAAAAATTCAGAAAGCTTAAATATGTTTGATTTTTCTTTCTTTCTTTGTCTTCCCTTTTCCCTCTTTCTCTCCCACACTATAGTGGTTAGAATGTGAAAGTCCCTATAGGCGCAGATAATTAAACACTTGGTACCTGGTTGGTCTTGCTGTCTGAAGAGGCTTAGCAAGTATGGCCTTGCTGGAGGAAGAACGTCACTGGAGAAGGGCTTTGAGAGTCAAAAACCTTGTGCCATGTCCAGATAGTTTGTTTTCTACTCCTGCTTACATCTCCAGATGTGATCTGTCAGCCTCCTTGCTCCTGCCCCAATGCCTGCTTCTTGTTGCATGCCTCCCTGCCATGTTCTACCTCTGTAACTATTAGCCAACAGAAACTCTTTCTACCTTAAGTTGTTTCTTTGACTCACAGTGTTTTATCACAGCAACAAGTAAGGGACACATTGATGAACATTTGTAGTTTTGTTGTCTCTTGTGTTTTTTTAAGTGTCTATGACATTACTTTTACTCAATAATGAATTTTAGGTGCTTTAATATAATTAAATAATATCCCAGATACAATACAGTTTTTATAGACATAAAACTGTATTTTATATACCACAGTAGTTAAAATGTACAGGCTAGTTCTTATCAATAAGACTAGCCAGGCATCACATACACTAGCAACATAACTTAGCCAAGTCATCTGCTCTCTCAATCTTAGTTCCTTTATTTATAAAATGAAAATAATGGTAGATACCATGAAAGGTAGCAAATCAAATGCATTACAACAGGCAAAGCAATTATCAAAATCTCTGATACGTGACTAACAAGAATAACACTGAAAATAAGAGTAATACGTACACATACCTATAATACAATCTAACAAAAGGTACTGGATATTTTAAATTGTTATAATTTGAATATGTCTTTCAGAATATGTTTGTGTTCTGAAAACTTAACATTCTGATGGTGTTTGGAATTGGAACCTTTCCAAGATACTTAGGGCTACATAACATCACAAGGTTAGGGCAATCATGATAGCATTAGCAGTGGGTACAGAGGGAGGGAGGGAAGGACACACACACACACACACACACACACACACACACAGACAATCAGACAGAATATGAACCTAAATATGAATCTAGTATACATGTTCCATTGCTCTTGACACATTTTCTATCGTGTTTTGATTCAGTAATAGGCCCTAACCACATGTTGGAGCTTCTAGCCTTGTAACTGCTAGCTTTAAGAACTATAAAAAAAAAGTTTATCTTTATGAATTACTCAAGTCTGTGGTATTCTATTTTAGCAACAGAAAATATACTAAGACAATATCAAGTTTTCATTGTTGCAGTAAATCTCCAACTCAAATATGCCCCAGCAATGAAAACACAACTCAATAAGAATACAGGCTGTGCACCTAGATTGGACAGATCTACCACTACACTATCATCTTCCTCATCTTTGGAGATCCCCTTATAACTTGCAGTTTCTCCAGGCACTGTGC